>CATIWF010085408.1:0-27654 GCA_949630135.1 Balakata baccata
ATATAATTGAAATACTGTTGATAAAATTCACCCATAAATTTTATATTAATCTTGGGTTTAAGGTTTATGTTAGGCTAATATCATCAAATTAAAATCAACATTTGATAAATATCTCATTAATTTTCTAATAAACTTTGATTACACCTACCTCATATACCTTTGAATACAGATATTTTTATACGGTTTTAACATTTTTGAAAAAAAAAATTAATATGAAGTGTCTATGTAAATAATTAGGCGCTTTTTGTTATTTATGTAAAAATTCAAAAATAAAATTATATGAAAACAAAAATTATTTAACAAAAATTACATATATAGCTGATGGTCTTCCCCAGCTAAAAACTTTTGGTGCATGATATATGTTAACTGATTCATCATATCTTCCTTCTCCTCTAGTGATAAAGTTGCTACCTCATTTGGCTGCTCTCTGAACGAGTGGGCACCATTGGCATCATCGAGCTTCTGGAGGTGATAAAAATAAGAATCTCATTATGGATTATACAATGCAATTAACAAGAGTTTTAAGTAACAAATTAAAATGTAATAACTCCAGTCAAATATCTGCACAACATAATCTGAGGATTTTTAAGAGAATCAAACATAGTCACATTATCATGCATATATACTGAAAACATATGGCAAAAGACATGTCCAGCCACCTGTAACTGTCCATTTTTATCATTTTGCCCTCTTGATCGGTTTTTGGTTCAAGTTACCTTTTATATTTCATTTTTGTTTCAATTTGAACCTCTAAAAATTCAAATTTCATCATAATATGCCCTTAATTGGCACATGCATTTCACTTGCCAATGTATTTTCCGGCATGTCACGTCATATGGTGGCAAGATGTGAATTTTCAAGCAGCAAAATGGACCAAAAAAAAATATAAGAGGCAACTTGGACCAAAAACCGATCAAAAGGGCAAAAGAGCAAAATCGGACAATTACAAGGGACTGACTATGTCTTATGTCAAACCATATTGCAGCAAAACAGTACCCCATTTTCCTTTCTTTCTAGATAAGAACCCCTTAATCTTGCGCATCCTACTAACACTTAATGCATAATACCAGCCATATTTTTGTAACTCCAAGTCAAATAGAAACACTATATTTAAACGTTTTGCTCATGAATGACCAAATAAATTTCGAATCTAATTTTATGCGGGCAATTCATTTATGTAGGCAATGATGATGATTAGATTTTTATTTAATTGGACTTCACATCAAGAATGATATGGATTATAAGATACCTTTCTCCTTGTATGAGAGACAAACATAATTCAACAATTTTCAACAATAAAATGAAGTATCTCATATAGCTCTAGTAACCAAAAAAATACCAAATACACAAATTGAAAAGTATTATATTCGACAATAAAATGAAGTATCTCATATGGCTCTAGTGACCAAAAAATAAATACACATTAAAAATATTCAAGGCTCCAGCCAAAGCAACTAAAGAAAATAACAGTTTTCAGACAAAAGCCAGTAGGCTTGCAACCTAAAACTAAAACACCAGAATGATCCAATTAGCTTAGCAGACTTAAGAGACATTAAAGTAATAAGAACAGCTTTATCAAAAGCTGCATTCTTTTGGTCATTATATAGAAAGACTTGGCACAACAAAACACATTGAAATAAAGGAGCAATGCAATCAGGCAAATGACATGATTTATCAAGTCTTGCAATTTACAAGAGGAACGCCAAAAGGATACCTCAGTTAAACACAAAGGACGGTTTGATTGTGAGATTACAAGAAGCAAGTTTCTTTTCTTTAAAAAAAATATATTTTAAAAGAAAATAGTTCTACCTCAGAGGAGCCAACGCCACCATGGATCTTTTTGGTTTCTTCATTCTCCTCTTCTTCTTCCTCCTCCTCTTCCTCTTTCATCCTCCATTTGTTGGTTTGTTTCATTACCAACCCAATCCCTCTCAGCCACACCCAATCTCTGCTGCTCTGCCCTAATCTTGGAAACCAAAATAGCTTCCTCGGATCTTCTCATCAAGGTCTCGGACCACCGCTCCCCAGGCCTGGCCATACCCCCTGGCACTCTGATCCTGAAACTTCCCCACAAACTCATGATGCAAGTATGGCTCTCTCTCCCTCATTGCATCCTCGGAGAATGCATTCCCTTCATGTATCAATGTATTCAAATAAGCCAGCGTCCTGTTCTTGACCTTCACCGACCTTGATTTCAACTCTTGAGAAGTTGGACTCGCCTTAAGATTCTTCAGGTGCCAATTTCTCTCGTAGTCATTATTTAGCATATCGAATTCCAGACGCTCTTCAGATGTCAATTGTACTCCATATCGCTCTATATAAGCAAATATAACAATCACATTAACGAAGAAAACCTAGGCGAAATTTATAAGATTATTTTAATTTTCCTCTATTTCTTGTAACCAAACAGAAAATTAGGGTTTTAGAGAGGAGCACCTAAGAAAACGGCGACGTTCCTAGAGAGGAGGTTGAGAAGGAGAGATTTGCGCTGAGAGGCATTAATGGCGGTGGATTGAAGAGCGCGAGGGAAGTAGAGATCATCCATCGCCGATAGCCTATCTGCTATGCTATCCATTGCTTCTTTTGTCACTGTCCCCTGCACTTCTTCGTTCTGTGTTTGTTTTCTCCGACTCTGCCTTCTGTATCTATCTATTTTTTTCATAAAAGACTTGAAAAGCAGAGAGAGAATTTTTGTCAAACGATAACACGTGTCCATATTACATTCAAAATAACTTAGCATTTGTCTCAATTTCCCAAAACACCCAAACGAAGCAATGCAATTTGCTAACCATCGCCTGGGAGTGCAGGGATAGCAATTTTAGTCTAATGCGCGTTACTCCGTCTTGATCCGTTCTAAATGAGATGAATTTTTTTTTTAATTTTTTATATAAATAACTGTCTAAAATTATATAATTATTAAAATATCTGCAAGAAAAAGGTACCTTAATATCCTCTACTGAGTAAAATTGCTTTGTCCAAATACTTTTTTCTATTTTTAGATAATAATTAGTAGTGGCTTAATTTAGAATTTAAATTAAGTTAAATTTCTTAAATTAAAAAATAAATTATAAATTTAATTAAAATAACCTTACTATAATAGACTATGAAATTAATTAAAATAATCTTACCATAATTGGTTCTAACAATTAAAAATTGTAGAGAGTTGTGAGAAATATAGTTTTATCAATATCAAAACTTCAAATTATACTAAATTTCTAATACTTATAACCAAACATGAGAATATCAACAATAATCCAAAAAAAAAGTTTAAAGATAATATATTATGTTTTTTTTTAGTTTTATATAACTAATATGAACAGAAACATACACTACAATATAAATGGTAAATCATCAAATAACATGATTAAAAATATTTTTCTACCTCTACATTTAATGATTACGCTATTGTATATAACCATTTTGCAATGAAAAATGAATATAAAGATGTGATTTAATAATTTTTTGATTCAATATTGACTAATATAATGTTTTTAATTAATATATGATTATAATATCATTGGAATAAGATTGAAATAAAAATGTGTTGTAAGTGTATTAAATATTTTAGTGTCAAATATCAGATACTGTGTTCGTATGTTATAAAAATGTTATATCTGGTTATATTTATAGTATATGATATTAATTCCTGTACATCTCACACATCAATTAGGATTTGCCACATCATGCCTGTTATATGCAAAATATATGAGTATTATGTAATATTAAATTCTACACAAATTTTAATTTTTTTAATAATGAAATCAAATTAATTTAATGTCATAGCTATTCCGATCAAATCGTCGCCTAAAATATTATTATCCTTGATGTGAAACTCCACATATATGACCGGATGAACGACTAAAATGTTAAAATGCTCATTCTAATAGATAAGAAAAGTTCATAACGAAAATAAAACTAGATGATTTTGGTATTTGTGTAGAAGAAAAAAAGAAAAAAAAAAAGAAATTTCAGAAAAGAAAAATAAAAACTTATGAAAATGTGTGGGCTAGGCGTGATTTTAGGGATTAGAGATTTATTTATTTAATTTAATATTAGAGGTATAATGAGAATTTTAAAATCAACAAATAGATCTTTTAGTTAATAAAATTTATTAGATGTATTATGGTAATTAGTATTAAAAAAGTGACACTTTATATAATTATTTCTTTTTTATTATATTTTATGCGCCGCTCCGACTCTTCTCCGATTCCGAAATTTTTTGTATTGGGGACGGGGCAGGTAAGGATAGTATATACATCCTCTGCCCCGATCCCCACCCTAATAATTTTATTTATATTTATATATTTTATATATATTTATACATATAATATTATTTTTTTTAACATAATTAATAAATTTAAAAATAAGAAAATAACATTTATTTAAAGTAAAAAATTATTTTTTATTTAAATAATTAAATAATAAAAATAATGTTAAATATTATATATGTATATATAAATCAGGAATCGGATTGAGAATCTCCGTCTTCGTCGGATGCAGGGATGGAAATAAAAAAAAAATTTCCATCGGGGATCAAAAAAGGGACAAGGATGAGGTGGGATTTCGGAGACAAGAAAATCCGTCTTGTTACAACTCCTATAGGAGTGAGAAATAAAGAGAAGACATTAATGACACATTATCAAATAACATACTTTTTTTTCAATGGCTGTTTAATAAGATGAATTATGGATAATTTTAATAAGTGATTTTTCTTTTAGTACTTCTAGAATACTTCACAATTATATTTAAAAAGATTAGCGACCATAAATTATATAATATGAGATAATCATTTTTTTACATTTGCTATAAAAGTGCAATCATACCTAATGTAGAAAAAACAACTTTAACTCTAATTCTATCTTTCTAAAATCAAATGTTTTTATCAGTTACACTAGACTTCAAATGTATAACTAAGTGATTTTTTAAAGATGTATTATACAACTCTTTGTAATAAATTATATAGTTTTTTCTTCATTTTATTGTTTTTATAATTTTTTTTTCTCACATCCTGTATTTCTCTTATCTCTAAGTTAGAATTAATTAATTAGAGAGATAAAAAAAATTTATATAGAATTGGAGGAGTAAAAAAAATGTATATAGAATTAGAGAGATAAAATATATATTTTAGATGAATTTTATTGAATTTTTTTTAGTATTTAAACTAAAATTATATATATATATATATTATTGATCTTGGCCAGTCCTGTAATCCTCTCTTCCCTTCGTCCCGCCTCTCCCTATCATCTATTTCTATGAAATACTTTATAAATAATGCTTTGTTGTACTTTGTGAATTTCAATTTACAATTTATGATTTTCTTAACTAAATTCTTGAAAAACTCCAATAAATTTAAATTTTGAATTATTAAACTGTTTTATTTTTATAAATTCACAATAAATGTAATTTGAAAATTTTATGATTTTATTAAATTTTTTATTAGTTAAATAGTTATTAAATTTCTACTTATTTTAATTTTTTATCCACTGAAACAGCTTATACAAATGTAATATAAATTAAATTAAAGCGCTGGCAACCGACTCGTTGGATTAATATGATTATCAGATTGTGCGTTTTCTTGCTCCTCCAGTCGGTTCGGCTTTGCCGAGAAAAAGATTCACGTGCTCATTATATCCTTCGCCTCCAATAATAATCTAGGGATGAGCATGTTCCGGTGGGGACTCGAATAATCCGAATCCAAACACCTTAAATATTTTCCTTCAAAATCTAATTTGAACTGTCAAACAAATTTAAATCTTTTTTTTTTTAAAGTAATTAAAGTCTAATTTGTTTTATTCTTTAAACAGAATAAGTTATTCTATTAAAATAGTATACATGAATTGATATAAAATTTTTTCATTTTATTCCGAGATTATCTTGTGAAAGTATTTTTCCATATTTAAAAATCTTATATAATATAAACACGAATTAATCTCAGTAAATTTACATAAAGTGAAAATAAGAGATTCTTTCTACCATATTTTCATACCCACTTCAACTGTACGCTTCCACGACTTTTAATTGAGAAGAAAATTCCATCTTTTCTTTCTTTTATTTTTGCTAATTTTCATAATCTTTCAATTGGAGAAATTGAATGAAAAAGTGCAAGAAATAATACATATATATATATATATATATCAAAATATTTCTCAAAACCAAAATCTAATTAACTCTTAATCATATTAATTAATGAAGATTAGTGAAAGTAAATCCACGCTGGCCACAGCAATGTCTATCCAAGTGGAGTGATTAGTCATGAAATTTTCCAGGTCCGCATTCAGGATATTCCTTCCTCAAACCTTTCCACTTGGCCGCTCTCTTCATCCGGAGTAGCATAAGTTTTTCTTCTTCTTGGCTCCTCCGCTGCGAAGTCTGAGCAGAAGGTGGATGGTGGATTCCTGTTTGATGTTGTAGTGGGCCAGGGTTTGATGGTCTTCAAGTCGGTTGACGGCGAAGATGAGGCGCTGGTCGTCCGGTAAAATTCCCTCTTTAGCTTGGATCTTGAATTTCAGGTCGGTAATGGTGTCGGACGGTGAGACATTCAGAGTTACGGTTTTCTCCGATGGAATTCTCACAAAGATTTGCATCTCTTCTTATCAAGGAATTAATTAATTCCAGAGCCAAAATCCTAATTAGCGGGATGAAGAAGGAAGAACAGAGATGGCCGCTTTTTATAGAATAAGACCATCTCCTGCTGCTCCTCGATTTCGATTATGTTGACCGACCTTCAGAGTTTTGAACAGATTCAAATAGAGTTCTGTTTTAAATCCTTTAGTAAACTTCTGAACAGATTTATACGAATACTATTAAAACAAAAAACTCTTAATTATCAATTTCAATAATGAATAGTAATCAGATCCAAACTTGGGTCGTATCTTTTGGAAACAAAATCGGAGCCGCAGCATCCCTTACTTTTACCACATTACAGTCTACCAGTTTACATCACTGCAGTTTACAGTTCGATGTAGTCTCTCAATGTGAAGACATTGCAGCCAGCTGGCTTCATATCCAAGGAAAATTTCATTGCACTTGGCCAACAACAGAGCTCTCAGGAGTCAGGAGAACTATTCCAACCAGTGAATTGCAATTTCTCATATCCACTGTTCTCCATGAATTTTAGAAATCAAATGCCACAGCCAATCCAGCATATTATGACGAGTGTTTGCACTAAACCAAGGCAATTGTTCATCATGCATCAGAACAACAATAGCTGTTAACTTTGTTCCATCCCAAAGATCATAACAGGAATCAGCAAAAGAAGGATAATTTCAATTGCAACCATGAAGAATCTTCAGAAGTCAGCACCACTTCCACTAAACAAGGCCCTCCATGAAGGATTTCATATTTTTCACATCTTCTTTTGATTCAGGATCTATATGTGGTTTAAATAGTCTCCAGAGGCCAGCTGGATGTTGTTTTTTGACCTGAACATCTCCTGAAAACCTCCCAAACATTTTTCCGCACTTTGGATATGGCTTGACATAAAGATTGTAGAATTTAAGCCTGCTCAACTTTATCATATCTTTTAGCCGTACCTCATCACCCAGTCCACCTTTTGCACGCAAATATTCAATCACATTGTGCCGAGGTACAATCTGTTTCTCAAAACTTACACCCAAGTACTCAGGAACTTCAACCAAGCAGCCAATATCAAATCTCATCGTGTTCACTAAAAACTCAATCTTCTTCTCGATGTCCTCTACATCATAAACAATCACCCTTGGTTCTTTCCACAAAACCTCAAGAGCTTCTCGACGAATCAACCCATGTTTGCATAAGCAATCAATTCTTAGTTTTACTTCAAAACCTGCTCTAAGTGCTCCATCACTAAAAATCTTTAATTTAATCTGTTCACGACATTTTAAAGACTTGAGCAATTCCAAACAACTAGAAAGTTCACCTACTTCCATACCAAGAATTTGTGGCTTCCTAATAATTTCTTTTGTAATCAACTCTTTGCTAAAGCCCAATTCATCAAACTCATCAATCAGGGGCATCAGCCTGCTTTCAACCCCAAATCCTAAAGCCTCAGGATACAAATTTAAAATCCAATCAACCTCATCCCTAGGGATCCCCATTTGCATTAAGAACTCAATTCTCCTGTGTATTTCACTCTTCTTCATTGTAATAACTCTAGGAAAACCCTCTAACACCTTCCTCACTGTGCCTTCACTAAAACCTAAACCGTTCAAAACATTCAAACTTTTACTAAACCTGTCTGGATCAATCAGGAACCTTTTAGAATGTACCAAAACACTCCTTATCATGAACGGGGAAATGCTCAATTGTCTAACTTTTGAAAAACACATTTCCCATTTCTTCAAAAATTCAAATTCCAAAACCCCAGGACATTCAGTAATTAAGGAAACAACAAATTTCTGTGGGATTTTGAGGGATAAAAGAATACCCAGGGATTTCTCAATATTGTTTAAATTGGAATCCATGAGAAAATGATTTGTACTCACAAATTTGTGAAGTTGGGAAGGAGGGAAGCCATACCTTTGGAAGAGATTGGCAAGTGATACCTGTTTCTTGAACTGGGATAGATGCTGCAAATCAGACTTTGTGGACAAGAAATGTGATCTCGCACTTGGAAAATAGGGGATTTGTTTTGAGGATGAGATGAAACAATGGAATATGGTTCTAGTTTGAAGGATCTTAGTTGACATTTATCAATTTCCAGGGTGAAGGGAATGTTCCTTGACTTCCAAGGTTCTCTTTGAAAAGCTAGCTTTCTTACCCAAAATAGTAGATCACTGGCAACATTCATCACAATGACAACAGAAAAAGTCACTGTCAATATTATCAACAACTGATAGCAGAAAAAGATAAAGAAAATGAATGTGGAAACAAAGTAAGAAGCACAATTGTACACTAAAATTTCTTAAGACCCCTCCAACAATTGAGTATGCACTTCCGAATAGCATAAGAAATTTTAGAAAAACTAATAGACGATCCATGATTCCCATCTAGCTACTATATGCAGCTTCTCTTAGATTCATTGAGTTTGAAAATAACCATTAACAATGAATCTTTTTCTCGCTGCACTTACATACAAGTGATAAATTGAAAGAGGAAAGCAGAACTAGTATGGAAATACTAAAAATATGAGAGGGACATCGAGGTAACATGAGGCTGTTTTAAATTTAGGACTGAAGGTAATTAGCAAACCTAATTGAGTCAATACTACACATAAGATCCCTTTACCAGCAAATGCCATTGCAAATGCAATGTCAAGTAGATTTCATTTGACAATTGATCAAAATAATTCCTACAAACTCAGAAGAGAATTTATGTAAGCGCCTATAAAGGGGGAAAAAAAGAAAAGAAAAGGTGACAAGCTTACAATTGATTATTTCACATCTGAAACAGAATTGAAGAAAAATACCATAGAAGCATGAAATGGAAAAGTAACACCAATAGAAACGAAGGAGCTATAGCATAACTGGAACATATTATTCAACAAAACCAGATTTGACTAAGTAGATTACAAAAACAGAAATGGCCAAGGAAATTTAATAATTTATAGTTATTAACGAATAAGATTTGCTAGGCAATTAGATTAAAGACTTCACTTTCTTAGCCATTTAAAATGAGCTCTACCAATAAGAATGTACGAATTCCACTGATGTGATAAATAGACATAAAAAACTAGACAAAAACAACATATGCCCACAGCACAAATTTCAATTCTCGCAAAGATTGCAAGCACAGTGCTCAAAAAGCCTCCAACAGTTGATAAGTAAATATCTGAGTATGAATGCATCTGTTTAACAAAGAATCTCCATGAAATATACAGGTTATTTAGAATTAGAAGCGAAGAGATGTTATACCTTGAACGAGTGAATTGGGACAAACATACAATTTATCATATGATTCGTGTTTAGAGCAAAGAACAGTGTGCCAAATGTAAGTGCACAATAACAGGTATGATTACGACAAGAAGAGAGTGAAATTAGAATAGACCCGCTTATAAAGCTACAATTTTGTTATGCTGGGATCAACCAGAAAAGCTATAACTCACTCAAACACAAGAGAAGCAATGAGAGGTGAGAGTGAGAGGAAGAGAAATTTACTAATTCTTTGATGATGCGTCTGCCCAGCTAAAACTGTATTCCAGATCAATGGTAATTAGCTCTTCGTCATCCAGTTGAAAAAGGGTCTCTGCTTGCAGCGTTACAGACCAAGATTCTTGCACCATGCTTCTCACAAATCATTTTCAGTCCTTGCTAATTGAGCCCAAAAAGTTCCAAATTCATATTTTATTGTTTCATCAGATCAGCAAGCCCATTCTTCATTCTGGATTGGATATTTTACCTTGAAGCCTAATTTGGGGTCAGCAATATCAAAGAAAGAAAGAAGAAATCATGTGATTCCAAAGTTGATTAATTTCACTAAGATATAAATGAATTTTTGTTTCCTAATATCCAAATAGGTGCATTGAGATATTGTGCTAATTGTGGTCTTAATTATTCACAACATAAAGACAGCAACATATGATAAGATCAAACCCAAAACCACGTCATTAGCTGATAGCCGAGAGAACCATGATCTCCTGCAAACAGCAGAAGACAGAACATTGCTATCTAAGAAATTACACTAGTGCCTTTTGTGGATTTACTATGAAATTAACAGTTTTAAACCAAAAAAATACTTCAGAGAGCTTAAATTAATGAAGCTCAGCCTTTGTTCTATCTAATGCTAGCATGATCATGAAGAATGTAAGGTACTAATGGTTGTAATGCTAGTTTTAGAGACTGAAAAGAGAACTCCAGCTTGTCTAAGTGTAAAACAATGAACCACTCCTCATTGAAAGCTGCCAGTCAACTTTTGCCATCAATAAGCTTTCCTTGAACAAGTTAACTATTTAAAAGCAACATAATTGTCATTAGGAACTAACAAATGGGCTATGTTCAAGGATTAAAAACGATTACTAATAATCAAGGTCTCGACATCAATTCAAAACTATAATCGCAGAGAGAAGGTTTAAACAATTCAGAGATGTAAGGTTAAAGAAAGCAAGAGACTGTCAAAAGGAAATCCAATTAACGAGAGAGTCATATATAACGACAAATTTACCTGCGGCGGCTATTAGGAACCAAAATTTAAGTTGGGGTTAACTGAGAAAAGTTAAAGATATGATTTTTTTAGGTTCTGGTTATGGTGGCTTCGTTTGATGAGATTGGTGACGGCTCTCTCATCTCTGAGGCTGAGAAAGATGAAGAAGTGAAGAATTTGGGTTTTTGGTGAGTTTTCTTGAGAAATTTGATGAAGCTTGAGAGAAAGTAGTACTAGGTAGGGGTAAAATGAATAAATGATTTTTTTAACCAAAACTTTGGCACTGAGAGCAATCGGTCGGTTCCGTTCGAACCTAACCGAATTATCCCAAAACTGAACTAATCGACACCGAACCGATTAATTTAGCAATCAAAACCGAACTGAACCGAACAGATATAAATCGGTTAGGTTCGGTTAATTCGGTTCACTGGATCAATTTGATTTGGCTAATTTTTTGGGCTAATCTAGGATCAATCAGGCTATTTTTTGGATTAATACTAAAAAAAAAAAACTCCATTCTCTACCTACAATTTCGACAAATCATACACATAGTAAAAAAAAAACCATAACTGGATTCCTATTTCATCACTGGATTCCTACTTGCTACTAAAAACCATCTCCATCTACAATTAAGCAAAGCAACCACAACAGTTCACAGAAAGAAAAAGAAAATGATGACGGTAAAGAATGAAGAGAACCTGTGAAGGAAGAACACTGAACAGTAGGCGGCGCGACGGAGTGGAAGAAAAGGAGAATGAAATTATTGAAAAAGGAGGCGTCGAAAAAGCGGCATGGAGGAACAATAGACGACAACACAGCGGCATGGAGGCAGCGACACACACAGCAGCATGGAGGAACAAAGAAAGGTAGAAGAAGATGGTATTTTGGAGAGAAATGTTAGGGAGAACTGAGAAGAAGGTCGCACGGTGGAGGAATGGCAGAAGGAGGGAGGAGCAGCGACCGGCGGCTAAGAAAAGCAGGAGAGAAGATGAAAGTTGAGAGAGCGAGGGTTTTGTTTTACAGATTTTGTAATGAGATTGCCGTATTTAAAAAAATAAAAATAAATGAAAAAGGAAGGGAAAAAAAAAACCGAGAATACTATAGGTAGGAATCGAGCCCTGGACAAAACGGAGAACTTTAGACGCCTCACTCCACTCTGCCACAAATGAAATTATGTTGTACTCTTCACTCAAATATATATATTATTTTTTTGGTTAGGGTTTTTCAGTATTTATTTCTCAACCCAACTGAACCGATTAAACCCAAAAAATTATATAAATAACCGAACCGATTTGACTGATTAACTGAAATTACAAAATTAGTTAGACCAAATTGAATTCGGTTCTCATTCAGTTTTGCACAGCCCTAATTGAAATAGTATCAAATTTTCATTTTGTATCAATTTAGTATAATATATTTACAATTTTATTTCAAATAAAAGTACCTATAATATTTACAGTAGAATTCGTCTGACATAAACACTAGAAATACACATGTCATTTCAAATAAAAATATCACGTACTATCAACTCATATGTCTAAAGACCAAAGTACCCTTGAATGGGAATTAAGTCTTTTTAGACAATGATTTTACAAAAAAGGTAAATTGGTCTTTAGATATATAACTTGATAATGCGTAACATTTTTAGATATATAACTTGGTAATGCGTAACATTTTTATCTTAAGTGGCATGTGACGTATTATAACTTGTATATCTCCAATATTTACGTCAAACAAATTCTATCATAAATATTGGAGATATTTTCATATAAAACAAAATTACAAATATGTGAAACTAAATTAATACAAAATAAAAATTTGGTACAATTTTGATTATAAATACTCGGTACAAAAGAATCATTTTACCACTAGGTAAGTCTGAAAGGAATGTAGAACATGTTAATTAGAATCAGCCCCGAGAAAACGAGTGCCAATTTATTTTTAATTGTTTCCTTTTTTTTTTTTTTGGTCAAATTCTTGTTAAAGTTGTTCCGGAAAATTGATCGTTCTTGTTTTCCATTAAGAATTTTTATTCAAATTATTTATTTTTAAATCAAATTAAAAATAAGAGACTTGAATCAAATTATTACTTGTGCTCATCCCTTTTAGTCTATACTAGTATGTAACCCTCATGTTGCATCGAGACGGAAAACCAAGACAAAAAATGCAGAAAAGAAGCTAAGGTATGAAATGTCTTTGTAGCAGTAGCAGAGGAAGTCTATGTGGACTTTATTTCCGTAATAAAATTCATCAACAGGCAAAATATGAGTGTAAAAATAGGGCACAACAAAAATCCTATTGTGATGTTTCGAGAAATGAATAAGCTAATGGCATGACTCTAGCAAAAAGACAAAGCAATATGGTAGTCTAGAAGTTAGGAGTTGAATGATATAGCTCCTTATCTGCTTAAAGGATTCCCTTTAAAGAATATGACATTGGAGACTCCATTAAGCTTAGGCTTATCTTTTCACTAAAAAAGACAACACTATAGCAATTGAATTTAGGATTTGTTGATGAACAGAATGCTTAGGTAGGTAATTGTTTGGCATTTCAAATTTCTTTCATCCTAGTCTATATATTTCAAATCTTTCAAGTAGCATTTTGTTATTATCAGCAGCAGCAGCAATGACGCAATTTATCCTATCGTTAAATGAACAAAAATATCCAAGAGCATGACATAATTGCTTATAAATTTGAACAGCAAAGCCATTTCCCTAATTTCCAAGCCGGACAAAGAATTAATCCCATTGTTAATTGCAATAATATAAAAAGCAAGACGACATGAAATGGTAATGATGATTCTCAATTTCATGTGAGATCTAGAAAACATGGACTACCTTGTACTTCATTTGATGAAAGGGGTGAATGACTGGTTATCAAGTTTTTCTAATCTATTGGTGGCCTCTTGGATCTTCCTTTAGCAATAAGAATACTACTACACCTCTGACCACGAAGATAGAAAATGATTATTCCAGATTAGCCAGCATCTCCTAATCCTGATTTTTTGCTGCCGCTGCCACTACCACCACAATCAGATGGGTTGTTACCACCATCATGGCTACTCTCAGATTTTGTAGAAGATCAGAAAAAATGCATACGGGTCCATTTCAACATCAGTCTACTGGAGACTGACACAACATGTACAACAGAGAAGTGTGTGTAAATAATGTAGAAAATGTTAAGAATTGGAAGAGAATGTATATATATAATTGAGTGAAAAGGAAAGCTACAACATTAATCATAGTTACCTATTATTTCTGACGGGTGAGCAAAAACACTGCAAGATCAAATCCTCCATAATGTTTTCCACTTTAGTTGACAGCAACTATATTTATTCATGCCACAGTCAGAATAAATAGAATAAGGACATATAAAGGAAAATTAGGAAGAATTTTGACTGTAGCAATATGTTGTATTGGGTCCAACAACTTCCACCAGCAGATCATTTTCCTTCTCTGAATTTCTAATGAGCACTGTTAGGCGCTTGCCATGGCACACTTCAGCTCGGATACCCTTTTTCTTTCAATTTGCTCATTAACTCTTTGGAGTATTCAAGTTACATGAACATTCACCTTTTTTTTTTTTTTTGGTAGCTAACATATGCAATGTAGCAATTTTTAGTTATATAGAAATGTGCTAATCTACAATAACTGTGAAAAATCATGAACATATGCAATTTGTTCATATATGCAATGATAACAATTTTTAGTTCTATGGAAATGTGCTAATCTACAATAACTGTCAAAAATCATGCGAAATAGCACATTCAACTTCATAACATCAGAAACAGTGCATACCTGGGTGTCAGTAACTGGTAAAACTCAAACTTGAATCAGAAAGAACCACAAAGGAAAGTCCCCAGCATAATGCTCTTTGACAACCCCCCAAAAACCGTTCTAAGGATCCAAGCACTGCTACATGGATCATTATGAGCTGTTTTTTTCTATTATTTGAATCAACATAATTAATGTCAAACCGCTACGGTAAATTAAAATCAATTTGCACGCATAATTTATAAAGCAATTATCATTTGCTTGAACAATATAATAAATATCAGATTGCAAGAGTGTGCAAAAAAAAAAAAATACTGGTAAAGATATTTTCAACATATTGGACCTCTAGCTATGTGTTGGGCACACATATATAGACTCGAGCAATATATATAAATGGAGAGAGAGAGAGAGAGAGAGAGAGCAGGGAATTGGAGGACGACATTCTTCAGTGTGAATCTATGACCATAATCGAGAATTACCTTCAAGAAGAAAACTACAAAAGCTCGTAGTGTGAAAAATAAGCCATGAAGAGAAAGAGCCCACCTCCAGATGTAGAAGATCCCTTTCCACCACTCCTCCAGACCCAATTGCAGCCAAAAAATGTATGCCCATCCAGACGGAAGCTCCGAAACGCTAGATTTGCGACTTCGGAGGAAATTATCGGGAAAGGAAGTGGGTGGGTGTTGGTAAATGAATCGGGATGTTTAAGACAAATTAAAGGCTTCTATTTCAAACCGACGAATGAGAAATAAGTGTGTGGGTTCTGCTAAATGAATCGCGATGTTTAAGGTGGATTACGGGGCTGCGATTAGAAACCAACGACTGAGAATTAACAATTGGAATCATGATTCACTTCACTGTCGTTTTTCTATTTAGGGCTTAGGGTGAGTAAGGACCAAAAAGGGGCTTAAGGTGTGTGAAGATTAAAACGCTGTCGTTTTTCTATTTAGGTCAGTTCACTTCACTGTAGTAGCTACAATAAAATAATAATAAAAAAATATGTTGAATTTCTTTTTTTTCAAAATTTTCTAATTCAAAATAAAACTTCAACCAGCAAGTCAGATCGATTTATTAAGTAAAAAACGGAAGTTAGTACTTGATTTTGTTAACAAATCCAATTCAATTATTTATCGATTTTCAGAGTAAATTTTCAAATTCAACTAACTTATTTTTAAAATATAAATATCATATAAAAAGGTTTCAATAAGTCTTTCATTTGTCTAACATTATAAATAATACTATCCACCTTTTATATGGAATTTAATGTATTTATAGATTGTTTCTATCTGTTGCTTTTATGCACACGCACGACTGCCCAATTAATAAGGGACTTGAGTTCATGAATAACTGGAGGCGTGTTGTTCAATGAAAATGGTTGCTGGATAACTTGTTTCTCCATGAAACTTGGTCGATGTTCTTCCTTTAGAGCTGAGTTGTGGAGTCTCTATACAGGTCTTCAACAAGCCTGGCAAAAAGGGTGGAGAAAACTTATTGTTCAAGTGGATAATGAAAGCGTTGCTAACTTATTCCTTTGTGGTCAGAGGTACTCCAACCAGAATGGCGACTTGGTATCCCGTATTCAAACCATTTTGTAGCAGGACTGAGAGATTTGAATCATGCATGTTTATAGAGAGGCAAATCACTTGGCAGATTTTATGGCCAAATTGGCTAACAATCAACAAATCAGATCGTTTGGCATAGTAGGCCCCCTACGGGCGTTGGCCTAATCATGTTGGAAGATATCAGTGGAATTGCTTTTGCTAAAAGAGTTCTGATTGTAGCTTTTTTGCTTTCCCTTTAAAAAAAATAAGGGACTTGAATTGAACATCAATGAAAATTCAGAGTAAAAACTCAATAGACAAACGAGAAAAGTTCCATCAACAAATATTGAGTTACAAAACTAATAATAAAAGATAATTTTATTAACAAAATTTTATTTCTCAAAAAAAAAAAAACAAAATTTTCAGAGAGTTACTTCAAGAAAATAACATCCAAAATCAACTGTTTGATTGAAAAAGCTAGCTCTAAACACTACACCAAATACGCTGGGCCTAGCAGCACATAAGATGCTAGTGTCAACTGGGAACTCAGAGAAATATCACATTTTTTTAAAAAAAAACCTTCGATCCTTTTGCATACATACATGATTTCAATGGTGACATAGAATACTAATTCAACAATGTCACCCATCAAATGAGAGAAATTTCTAGCACTATAACCAATGAAGAAAAGCTCTAACTCGCTATGAAACTGCTATTATTAACATGAAAAATTGGACAGAAGTTGTTAATTTGAACAATGGTGCTTTACAGTTGATAGATAGTTCAAGTTAATTTTTTACTCGGCAATGGACCTTTACTCTCAAAGTTTTTTCCTTTTTAAACAGATACGAGATACCGAGTTGATCTTTTCATCCACAACTACTTTGGTCATCTCTTCAAGTAGCAATCTCATCCACCTCAGAGTTGAAAACAAAACTTGGAAATGTAGTCGTGATATCCCTGCATCATTGAGCAAAAAAGTTATGATATAAACACCAAAACAAAAGGGCAAGTTGCACTAAGGAAAGTAGATTTGTTTGCTATATTACTTCAAGTAGGGAAGGGTCATGATCTTTAACAATGATGGGTTTTTACAGACAAAGTTTTTCCATTCAAATCTGTCTATCTTCCCATCATTGTCAGTATCAGCCTCCAAGAAAGTCTGCCAAGAAAAATGAAACCAAAATCAATCTCATCGTAAATTAAACAAAATAAATAATCCAATAACATCAAATAAAATCTACGTCAAGTATGGACACTCAAACAAGAGCATGACTTGTCAATATTCTGATCACAAGAAAATTCAAAAAAATAGAAAATAGAAGAATCCATCACCTAGACTTGCATTCATAACAACATTTCATACTAGAATTCACGTTGCATATGAACTGAAACCCCATTCATTGTTTGTTTATTTCATAGGTTTGGTAAGAGAAGATTAAGTGAAATCCACGCTCAGAAAGAAATTTCATAGGTTTGATAAGAGCAGACTAAGTGAAATCCATGCTTAGGAAAATGACAATAAAATAAGATAACACAATCAGCTAATTAAAATGACTATTTTCGATGATGATCCATGAGAATATATATACATATATTCCAATAATCCATCTTCACCATGAATGTTTGAAATTGCTTATAAATTTTCAACATTATTATGCAGTAGGTGGTCCCAAACTAAACTAAAACATAGATAACTTGAATTAATGAGGCTTTCAATCACAGCAACCAGGTTATAACACAGATTTAAATCGAGCTCACAGTACAGCTCTTCTGATTTTGCAGTGGAAATGCAACAAAACTCTCTAGGCTTAAAAAAACAAGTGAAGCCAAGTATAATGGCTGTGTCGACCAAAGTGTAACAGTCTCTAAAGGGTTTTTATGGAGTGACAGACAAATCAATACTGCAGCTCTCATATATCTGTTTCAAATTGGCCTACAATGAATTTTTAGGTGAAAGAAAAAATACTGTCACTTTGCATAAAAGCCATTATCAAACACCCTGGTAGTAAATGGTTAATTGACAACCATGTGAAAGTTCCTAGAACTTCCAGAGTTAACCAAGGAGAAACATCCCCAATATATATCCAGGGGCCCAAACTGACCTTGTCAAGAATTATCTCAATTGTCTCATCAGCCAACTTCATCTCCGATTCACAAAGGAGTGCAATCAACATTTGCTTAACCTGCCAAAATCATATACAATGAAGATGCCTGCAAAGAGTTTTTCAATAGAGCAAAATCAAATAAATGAAACGAATTTGAAAGATGGGTTTCAGCACTTTGTTCAACACTTATTTAACAGCTAACATAGAAAACCCATAAGTGCAACTAATGTCATAGAGGAAGGTTCTTAAAATATTTGAGGAAAACCGAAGGGTCATTTTAAAAACATATTAAATCCAAGATATTAGATTGATAACAAAGAAATCTATCAGGATCCCTGAAGCCAAACTCCTAAAGTTAATAACTGCCAACTGGACTGCTGCACAAACTGATGGTGTTAATGACAGACCTCCAAGGTAAAGGAACTTATTCTAATTGTCTCTTGCACAAGGAAACATCTATCTCCTAACTGAAGGAGAAAAAATACATTAGCATACAACCTTACCATTTTTTGGGCATGACAAGCTACAAAATGAAAATCCAAGTAAAGTGAAATGAATTGAAAAGACAAAATCATTAGCAAACCTATTGGCATTATGCACTAGCATGTAAGTAACCAAAAAGCATACTAAAATGACAGACATTTCCATTTTTGTAAGCAAATATATGTGGAATTAGATTGCATAATCTACATCTTTACCAACCTCTGACTAGTACAAACTGAACTTGTGACCTGGCCAAACCCCATATAATCCCAACTCACCTTTTTATTCTGAAAACCTCAGAGACCACCAGCCCACTGGCCGTCAAGCCTACTTCAACTAAAAGAACAGAGCACAACACTTAAGAGAAGATTTTCCAGTTAAGATGTTATGAATTTTGTAAGATTTGCAATTATCGTGAAGGATTGTTGCATTTTGGGAAATAACTGCAGCTCAGCATGGCACCAGCCTAGTATGGATGGGGTACAAACAGCCTTTCTTGTAGAAAGTCACCCCTCACACCAACTCTCAGATGCTGGTTTTCTTTTTTTTTTTTTTTAAGCCAATTGCTTACTCTTCTATAACTTTCATAGTTGTCCAGTAAGAGAGTAATGAGCTTTATGTCAAATTTTCATAAGTTCCAACTGGTATATGGCTATATGCACTAACCGTAGGAAAAAAAAAAAATTGCAACACAAGGCAGAAATCCCACTCAAAAATTTTCCCTAAGGTTCTGATGACCAAACTTCCAATTAAAAGTTTGTCATACAAAATGAAAGATCAGCTCAACTAGCCATGCACATATATATTGTCATACAGGCAAACAAATAACTTTCATTATACCTCTTGCCGCTCGATAAATCCTGTATTCTCCAAATCATAAAGTCTAAATGAAACTGCAAAGTGATAACAAATACTAAGATAAGTAAAAAAACATTAACATACAATGATTGCAAGAATATTTGGGAACAATGGATCATCGTGTAACATCATTCAACTTACAGTCTATCTTGTCCTCTTGTGGGGCATTTGGATGGAAGACACTGAGAGCTCTAACAAAGTCACCAAAATCAATGACTCCTTTATGCTTAACATCAAAGAGATCAAAGATCTGCATAAAGAAAAAAATTATTCCAACCTCAAAACCTAAGACAACCGAACGAAAGGCTGATAAGAACAACAATTATATTGTTAATTGTTTGGTGCACATATTGCTAATTGTAATATAGGTTTTACAAGGCATTTAAATGTTTTACCAAGTGATGGCTAATGGCAAAAATTTTGTATTATTGATGTAGGGAAAGAGGAGCTTAATACAAATAGAATTTCAGTCTACATTCAACAAATAAAATGAAAGAAATAATAATCATAAAACAGGTTACACTAATTAGCTCTGTTCCTATTTAAAATAATAAAGCGATAAAAGAAGGTAAGAATAATACTCTATTAGCAAAGAGATTCTCTTTCTTTCTGTTCTTGAAAATAGCCAGTTGGAACTCCTCCTGCAAACACAGAGAAAAATTTAAGGTAAAATTTTGAACTGATATTTCATATCGAATCTGTATTCATAGTCCAACTGATATTTCATATCGAATCTGTATTCATAGTCCACATGAATATATTCTTGACATCTATTCTGATCATTTAAGCAAAATATCATATCCCTAGCACAACACGTGCACTTGACCTCAGTAAGTCTACATCAAATAAACAATATTTGATACAAACCTGGTATAGTGCTACGGAGGCAAGGAGTAATCAAAGACCACTATGATAATCAAGACGGTTAATATAGGTTCCCTCAGCACCATCCAATAATTAGGCAAAATTACGAGATGTGTGTATGTGCGTGTGTATACTATTCCAGAAAAATTTTTCCATGGAATTTATAACTTAAAGATTCCACATCCACAAATTGAATAAGTGACAACAGTAGAGAAAAAACACCCTGGGACTTCTATATAAGGATTCCTTCTAAATGGTAAAGATAAGCATTATGATTGCTAATAAAAAGTAACAGATTTTACCACATACAGAAGAAGAAAGGGATTTGAATTAGGAGCAAAGTCACACCATACCTTGTTTATTAACCCATCATCAACGACAGAACTGCTAATGCTTTTAAACAGTTCAAACAGTGCTTCAACTTCACTAACACTAACTGGAGATCAAAATGAAAAAGAAAAGGCATACAAATTAGTGAGACTACCCACCAAACAACAGAAAGAATCAAAGAATGAAAGAAATGCCAACTTAAGAATGAAGTATGTAAATTGACACTATAAACATGTAGCTTATCAAGTAAAGAGGGCAAATTAAGTCTCAAGCAGACAAGCATGATTTCAACTTGCTTCTGACAAGTGACAACTGTGATTGAAAATTAATACAATCTGATAGCTACCAAGAAGACAGCAAAAGATAGATGAATTATGATTTGATATTGAGATTAAAAAGAAAAAAAAAATGTAAAGTTTCACCCCTCAAGCTATAAAGATCGCCTAGAACATGATAAACCACGGTATACTGTTCAACTGAAAGGGGGCAAGAAGGGGTTAAGAAAAAAGACAGTTAACAATATCATGCTGATTATATCCTAGATCTCATCGAGTTCAATGACCCAAGAAAACCCAAAAGAAAAAGGTTTTTTTAACATATAAAAAATAATTTTAAGAAAAAAACTTAAATATCATAAACCTGTAAATTCATCAAAGGCAGAAATTTCTACTTTTTGTCGAGTAGAATTAACTTAACAGCAAAGCAAAGCATATAATTAAAATGCTAAAACAACAATCAGGGTGTAGAATTGCTTAATGAAAGTAGTAAAAGAAAAACTTACAAGCTGTTTGGGAAGCAAGGGCTATTGGGTCCTCATGTCCGGGAAACTGTCTAGCTACTTTAGAACCAAAGCAGCCCATTTACCGGTGATGAAGGAAGAGAATCACGGCACGGCCAATACTAGACTTTCAGCCTAGCCTTCAGCCCTTTGCTTTACTGTAATTCATCATCAAAATCATCTTAACCTTGCAAATAAAGAAATCCCAAATATAGAAAAAGAAGAACATTCCAAAAACTTACTTAGTAATCAACAACTCCAAACAAAATAAAAGCTGCACCATCATTTTAGATTGGTGGATTTCAAAATCATATTTTAAATCATACCCTTTTTTACAAAACAATGAAAGAAGAAAAAGTAAATAAATTTCAACCTCTATTACCACAAGTACTAGTTTTTTCTTTTCATTCTTTCATCTTTCCTCCGATTTCTTACGAACATAAAACGGGGAAAAACACCAAAGGCAATTAAATGAACCAATTAAATCGTGAAGTTTAGAACCTCATAAAAATTATTACAAAAGAAAAATCAAGAATATCAATTTCATTCCAAAAATAAAATAAAAGCATGAAATAACTAATAAGCAAAGGGAAGGGACTTACCCAACAAATTCTCGGTCAGGAAAAACAAAGAAAATTAAAAAATAATAGTGAGAAAAATGCAAATAGAGTTGTTTAAAACCTCCTTTGGTTGTGCTATGTTTAGAAAAAGAGAGAGATTTATATATACAGTGGAAAATAGAAAAGGCAAGGGTAATGGACGAGAGAGAAGAAAAGAGAGGAAAAAGAGAGTCGCGGAGATGGAAAGAGTGCGCTTGTAATTCGTTACAGCCTGGGGATTGCTTTATAGTAGCTGATCCGCGGTTGGTAATAATTTTCATTTTTTTTTCCTTCTATTATTTTTTTATTCCTATATATATTTATATTCAAGCGGTTTTCTTGCGTTGTGTTTTAACAAAGGAAACAACTTTAGACACGGCAACCAACGACGTCAACCCGAAATTTCATTTTAGTGTTTTTTTTTTTTTTTTCAAATAATTAATTTTTCCTCCAACATTGGAGAGAAAAATAAAATGTGGACATCGTGGATTATATTTTGTGTATTTCGTCTAAATTTTTTTCCATCTCATTTTCTTTCTATTTACACAAAAAAAATTGTATATATATATATGATGTGAAATTAAATAAATAATTAAAGATATTAAATTTGAATTCTAAATATAAAATATTTTAAAGAAAGTATCCTTTTCTTAATAGATATTATCAAATGTGTAAATTAATGAGTTAACTATATTTTATAGGATTAGTCACTCTTTCAATTTTGATTTAATATAATTAAACTTTCAAATTTTAAATTCAATACAAATTAATTTATCAACTATATATTATGAAGCGAGTCACCTCACCAAACCAAATCGTCTTACGGTTCTAGTTTAAGAGACCTAATTGTACTAATTTTAAAATTTGAAAACTTAATTACACTAAATCAAAATTAAAAAAGTAACTCACTGTATAAAGTATAATTTGGAGACTAATTTACATATTTAACATAATAAATATATTAGTAGGAGTTCCTATTAATTTAAATGACTAACAAAATAATATATATATATATATATTAAATAAAATAGAATAAAATGGAAACAATTTTTAAAAAGTAAAATAGCAAAAAAAAAACCAGAAAAATACAAAAATTAAATTTTACTTTCTAACACTTTTCAAAGCTCATTTTCTAATTAATTGATAAAAATAAATAAAATTTTCAAACTAATTTTTTTATTTTCTTACTCACTAATTAATTTAAAAAATAAATATTAAAAAGTATATAAAAATGAAAAATATCCTTTACCACTATTAGTTGTTGTTACTTGTTAACGCTGATTTAAAAGGAAAGCATAGTGTAAAAAGCCTGCCACTTGACAAGCACGTGTTGAAATCAAAAAGTAGTGCGTGGTAGCGGAATCTTTGTGGTTACTTGGAATATTCTAATTAAGCACAGAGTTTAAATGATTATTAATTTTTCATTTGACTTGTCGATCAAAAATAATAATAAAATATTAATAAATATTTTTTTATAAGATATTCTGTTAGAAATTTGAATTCAAAATTTTACTATTTTAGGGTTTAGGGTTTAAATTTTACTATAAATAGTATATACTAAAGCTCTTTCCATTTAGGCGATAAAACTTAATTTTTATCCTATATGTTTTAATATTTAAAAAGGATATCCAATGTGTTATTTTGTGAATAATTTATGGTTTCTCTCTGTCATGTAAATTAATATGTCATCATTTTTTTTTTTAATTTATATTGATATGCTTAGGAAATTGGCTCTTTGAAAATTAATATGTCATTATTCCAACAATGTAGGTAGTCCAACAGTCCATTTAGCTCTTTGAAAATAGGGTCTATTTTTTAGTTTATGTTTTTCTCTTTCTAAAGCAAGTGCTTTAAAAAAAAAAAAAAAAGGAAAATGGAGAAAGGAGGTGGAAAAATGAAAATACGCATGAGGGCTTCCAAATCTGTGCACTCAACCGGCGAAAATGGCCGGGATGCAAACTAGAAAATAGGACGGACAATACTAGATTGTGATGAGAAGAAGCTTGGGAGAGCTGTGTATGCTAAAATTTAAATTACATGGAATACTCAAAATCATATAATGTGGAAAAAAATAGGATATTATAAATACATCCCACCATTGCTATGTGATTCTCTTATAAGCTATTATTTTCTTTTTTTTTCTGATAGCCAAATAAAGCTTTGCATTTTTTCAATTTAGTCACACGTCTTATGATAGTGTAGAGAATGAATCAGATACTCTATTTATAATTAATTTTGCAAGGAGTTGTGTTTCCATTAAATATGATTAATGGGCAGTTACCACTGATAAAAATCATCTAATATTGGAATTTACTTTAAATAGATATTATTTAGTATTTGAATGTCGGACCACATCTAAATAGTAGTCATTATTCCATATAAATACTTATTAATATTTGCAGTGTATTGTGGAGATAATTCGCCGACCAGAGGGGGCAAAAACTCATATTAGATGACCAGGTGTGATGGGGAGGAAAATGTGGTCCGGAGGTCAGGGGATGCTGAGAGTGAAATTTTCTTTGGTATGTTAGGCGCGGTATCTTTCTTGAAAAGGTTTTCTAGGGAGCGGGAGATACAAATGTCGTCATTTTATTAAGATAGTTTTTTAGAAAGTGCATTGTTCCAATAATAGTCGCAATTTCACTGGTTTTAATGTTATAACATAAATTTTTTTATTTTCTCTAATTAAATCATATTTTTATTATTCGTTAGACAAGATATTTATAACTGTGCAATGCACCGGTTAGACCTAATTGATAATGTGTTCATTATTTTTTTTAATTACATACCTTCTTTGAATTTATGGAAAATATGTGCTAATCATTGATAATTAAACTATATACTACTTTTAGGTCTTTTTCATATGTGAACATTATTATTGACTAATATTTTAAATAATTAGTAATTTAATATTTCAAATGAAAGTTATTTTAGATGGCTATATTTATATTATTCAAAATACACATTTTAAGCGAGTAGTTAATGAATTCAGCTTTCAATAATTTATGAATTTTTAAATCTGACTCGTGTTTTGGAGCAATATAAAATATATATAGAATAAGAAAGCTTGACATAATTGATTTATAATAATTTGGCTTTTCTTAGCCTATATTTACTTTTCAAAATTCGATAACGAGAGTTTCTCACCATTAGTAATACTTTTCAAAAAGCAATAGTTAAATTAATTACAATTCTAAACACAACTAACCTAAGCTCTCACACACAAACTCGAATTTTTATAAAGTAAAAGTTGAGTCAAGTTTTTATAAAGTAAAAATTGACAAATATTTGATTAGCTTGTAACTCTAGGTGTTAAGCAATTCAAAACAAGTTTTATAATTATACTTGTAAACTTATGGCTCAATCACACTTCTATCAAACTCGAATTTGAGGATTACAATAAAAGCTAAGAGTCAAAGTAAAGAAAACATCAAATGTGAAGATCAAGTGGAAAGAAAGGCTTTTAGGAAGATGGAAAATGAATTTTTAGATTGATCTTTTATTTTCCAATACCCAAAATATATTTTCATCGTATATTTATAGTTTTATAACAGAAAATTAGTCGGTATGAACAAGAAATCACTTTTTTTTATTAGAAATGAGACAATTAGCATAAACATCGTGCAATACAAATTATAGGAAATGCAATACTCATCCTATCATGTAAAAGGAGATCTCTAATCTCTTCAGGAACATTAAAAAGTTCGTAGTATCCCAATTACTTTAACAAAAACTACCAGTAATTTTTGTCTTCTACCAAAAACCTGTCAATTGCCCCGTTAGCATAATTTTATAATCCTAAGTTTTTAACTGCTTTTAGCTTACGTTTTAGAATATTAAGTTTTTGGCAGCTTTTTGCATACTATTATAATATTAGATTTTTAATAGTTAAAAAACATTATTTACTTAAAATTTTTCTAACAATTTTTAGTTTTACCTTCGACATACACTGTAATAAACTTTACAAATTGATTTTAGTATATTTTGTTACTGTACATATACTTACTCTCTTGAATATAACATATCTTCTCCACATTGTATATTGAAATATGAAATTCAAAGAATAAAATAATAAATTCTAAAGAATATAACATAATTTTATAATAATCAAAATTTTTTGGATTTAATTAATGTTGTATTTAAGCCAACATTTAAAATTAATATTTGTCGTGCATTGAATAAATAGTTTTGGTATAGTATATATAGGTCTATTCAATATTGGCAACTTAATTGAATCAGGCCAGTTTAGTTATTTGAATTCATTTTTCTCCGTTTTTTCCCTCATTTATTAGCATAATACATTCTTAAAATTCAATTAAAGTAACATATGCTTGGTATTTTTTGGAAAATGGAGTGTGAAGAAACAAACAAAAAAGTTATCATTGATATTTTTCTTAATTTTACTTGTAAGAAAAATATTTATTTACTTAATTTTTTTAAAACTAAAATTATATTTTATAAAATATTTTTTTTAAATGCAATGTCTAACTTTTTGTTTGTTAGATTAACTTTTTTTTTTTGCTTTTTTTTTTATAAAAATATTCCTTTAGTTAAAGTTATCATTAATCCTGTTTTTTTTTTTTTTTCATTATAATGATTGTGTATTACATAGGCAAAGTCTGGTGGGTGGATAGGACTCATAGGTTAGGCATATTCCATTGCTTTCATCATGAAAAAAAATTAAATATGAATAAAATAACCATATTGTCACCATCATACATTAGACAGCATTTTTTTTTTAACTTAGGCGAAATGATTGTGTCGAAATAAGATTGGAGCATCTTATTAGCTTCTTTTTTTTTATGTGTGATTTGGCCTAAAATAAATATTAAATTATCATATAAAGAATAAATTTTTAAAAAAATAATAGTAATAATAAAGAAATTAATATAGATCTATAATAATATATTATTTTTTTTCTCTTGTATTAATAAAACTGTTGCTTATAAAAAAATCCAATAATAATTTGGATTTAACAAAATATATTCATATAGAATCAAAAATCTAAACAGATGAGAATAAATAAAATCCCATAATAAATAAGTACACAAATATTTATTATTTAGAAAATAACTAAAATTTAATAACAGAGCAAAAGGTAATAAAAAATTTGAAGAATTGAAAAGAATAAATTAAGGAGTTATGTTTCACTAACTCATCACATATTTGACAATTTTTTTAATTTAATTTTTCATAAAATTAAATTTAAAAACTGATAGTGGGCTGTTAATATTGGTCGGTATTGCCCACATTCAATGTCTTTAA
>CATIWF010085430.1:0-50027 GCA_949630135.1 Balakata baccata
CTTAATTTTTAATCAATAGATTTATATTTAATTAATATTATTATATATTTAAGTTGTAATTTTTATGTAATTAATATAATTAATATCATAATTAATAAATTACATAAAAATTAATTAACAAACTTAATTGTGCTTATCAATTTATCATAAATCTGATCTCAGAATATAGTGTAATTTTCAATTTTAATTTGTAATTTAATTTTAATTTTTTCAATTTTAATTCTATAAATATTTAATTTCTATCAATTAAAAATATTAAATTTTTAAAATTTTTTTAACTTAGTTGAATATAATTAAACAAAAAAAAATTAAAACTATTATAAAAAAGTATAACTACAAAATGCATGCATTATAATTTAGGAACATAAAATATTCATTACCGGCACATTAATATTACAATGATATCAAAATTAAACTAACTACTAAACTTTAAAATATCTAATATAAAATAAACAAATTGCATATTTAATTATTAACCATAAAATTTAATATTCTGGCAGATCGGTTCCGGATCCACCAATATTATTAAAATAATCGCTAAACTCATTAAATGCAGAAGCTGATTGTGATTGTTGATGTTGTTAAGCTTTTTTTTCCGAAATTCATAATTGTTCAGCTTCGAACTTTGCACGTATTCATGGATCAGTGATAGTGCTTAAATCCTTCATCAAAATTTTATTATCTTCCTTAAGTTCTTTTAATGCCAAATTTCTATTTAGGATTTCAATTTGTTATTGCCTGTCCAAACTGTTCTTTATCAACATCTCTAAAAGTTGACAATTGCCCTCTTTAAAACTATTAATGATAGCAACAATTTGTTCATCATTTTTTTTCTTCAATTTGGCCTTTTTCACCCCAATTGGTCGTGATGATGATGAACTTCCAGTATCATCATCTAAATTAATAGAAAATGATGATAGCTCGAGAGATGCCGAAATTGGAGACTCTGGAGCGGGATTATCTGACTCTGATGAGATATAATTTAAAGTTTGTCTTTGAGTTGATTTCCTTGAAGTGGTTACATTAGCTTTGAACTTTTCAAAATCCTTCACTATATACCAAACATGGTCAAATTTGAAACCTTTTTTATAGCTACCATCTTCCATGAGTAATTTTTTTAGCTTGTTTCATCTGCAAATAATTTGAATTATAAAATTTATTTTTCAAGGGATATATTAAAAAAAAAAAAAGGAAAAATGACATAAAATACTTACAATATTTTTCTCTAAGGCACCACTAGGATGCAAGTTTTCAACTTGTTTGATGTAGGCATTCAATTTTTGAACAGCTTTCTTTATAGTTTGAATTCGAAATTACACAAATCTTGTATTGCAATATTCCCAACACTCGTTTCTTGTGCTATTGTATGCTTTTTCAACACGTGAGCAAAATTGACTTGAAGATTGATGCACGCCCGTAATCGGATCTTGCAAAATATCTATGTAAACTTGACATAGGAGCACATCTTCATCAACACTATATCCAGAAGATCGAATAAACATTTTTTCTTTTTTAAGTTGAGTGCTTAATGTAGAGCAATGAAATACTTTACATAAGTTTGACAAATAATATGAAATGTACATCATATATATAGGATTTGTGAAAGCCAAATTAATAATTTTCCTATAAATAAAATATAGATAATGAATACCTAGTCAACAATTATTATTCATTGGATTGATTTCATCTTCATCTCGACCGTTTGATTGATTTTATTATTATCTCAACCTTATTATGAGTTCTGACCTCATCACAACCGTTAGATAGATTTCATTCTCATTTCAACCATCTGATGGATTTCATCCTTATATCAACCATTGGATTGATTTTATCATCTCGACCGTTAGATTTTTATCTTCCTTATCTAAACTTTATCATTATTGATGTTATCATCTCAACCATCAAATGGATTTCATCTTCATTTCAGCCGTTGGATTGATTTTATCATTATCTCAACCTTATCATGAGTTCTAATCTCATCACAGTTGTTGGATGGATTTCATTCGCATTTCAACCATATAATGGATTTCATCCTTATATCAACCATTGGATTAATTTTATCATTATCTCAACCGTTAGATTTTTATCTTCCTTATCTAAACTTTATTGTGATTGATGTTGTCATCTCAACCGTCCAATAGATTTCACCCTTACCTCAACCATTTGATTAAATTTTCAACCTTATCATCTTATCAATTTTTTTTTTATATATAAATAACACCATCAATTGAGAAATTATTTCATAAGAAATCGAATATTTGTATTTCTACTGTCCAAATTATTCAAACCATAATCTTTAAAGATAAATTTCAATATTGGAGGTCCATCAAACTCGCAATTCGAATATTCATCTTCGTCTTTAGATGACAATGAAGATATATCGGTAATGAATGATCTTATTACTGAAGAAGAAGCGTTATATCGTGCCATTTAGAATAACAATGCAATCATATAACATTACATCGATCTACAATCCAACAAGGTTATCCATGGTGGCTCTGTTCCAGGTCATATTGTGATCAATCGTGATCGTGAATCTGCAGATCGTAATTTATTTAATGATTATTTTTCTAATAATCCACGGTACAATGAAGATATGTTTCGTCAACAATATCGCATGTCCCAAAATTTATTCTTACGTATCGTTGATGCAATAAAAACTTATGATCACTATTATGAACAGCGAAGTGATGGACTGGGTAGACTTGGTCTATCAACTTTACAAAAAGTAACAGCGGTATTTCGAATGTTAGCATATGGTGTACCGGCAAATGCTACCGATGAATATATTAAAATTGGTGAGTCGACTGCAATTGAAAACTTAAAGAAATTTTGTCATGCTATTGTTGAAATTTTTGCAGAGAGATATTTACGATCACCTAATGCCAATGACATTGCTAGGCTACTCTATATTGGTCAACAATGTGGTTTTCCAGGAATGTTAGGCAGCTTAGATTGTATGCATTGGAAGTGAAAAAATCGTCCAACAGTATAGGTTGGACAATATTCAGGTCATAGTGGATCACCAACAATTATTCTTGAAGCTGTAGCCGATTATGATCTATGGATATGGCACGCATATTTTGGTATGCCAAACACAAATAATGACATTAATGTATTAGAGTCATCACATTTGTTTTCTAATCTTGCTCAAGGCATTGCTCCTCCTGCTCATTATGTTATTCAAGGAAAAGAATATAATATGGGCTATTATTTAGCTGATAATATATATATCCAAATTGGTCCACCATTATGCAAACTATTCATGAACCTCGCGGTCCGAAAAAAAAAAGTATTTTGCAATGAGACAAGAGGCTTATAGAAAAGATGTTGAACGTGCATTTGAAGTTTTACAATCACGTTTTGCAATTGTCGCAGAACCAACACGTTTTTGGAGGAAAGAAGTACTACATGATATAATGACTGCATGTACTATCATGCATAATATGATAATTGAACATGAACGTGATCTTATCACACCAATCAATGAAACAATGAATGCACTTAATCCTATAGTTGAAATGACGATAGATGAAAATACTCGATTTCAACAATTTTTTGCTCGATATAAGCAAATTAAAGATAAAGATACCCACATTGCGCTTCGTAATACATTAATTGAGCATTTGTGGGAGCAATATACTAATTCATATTATTAGAATTGTTTTCAATTTATGCTTTTGTATTATTATTATCTAATGTAATTTTGTTCATGTTTAAGAAAACATGTGCTTTAATTGAAATTTAAATAATTATTAAATGAAAATGATATAATGATATTAAAATTAATTTTTATTTTTAAATATTAATAAATAAAAATAAATAGTTATTAGATGAATATGTTAAAAAGGAAAAAATTGGAGTTCATTTTGTAAATTAGTTAAATTGAATCAAAATAATATATAAATATAGAATATTCTTTTTTGTGTAAAAAATGGTGTTATGAATTTGAGATAAATTTACTGTAGTTGCATCATTTTGATATAAAACTTGCACCATTTTGATGTTATGGGTTGGAAATAGCCTTAGAGTTGGCTAGTTTTCTATTATCGTAGAGATAAATAAAGTAGTTACGTTGAATGTCTTCTCACAGCTGCCCTAGCTAGAATTTGAGAAATTTGGCATTATGTTTTTTATTTTACTTGTTTATTCTTGTTCCACTTGTATTCTTGTAGGCTGTAGATTTCAAGAAACCAGTTTACAAGGAAGTGTTGATGGCTTTTGCGCCATATCTTGAATAGATTCAGAAGGGAAGTTTTTGCCCATTTGTATTAGTTCGAATGTAGTGAACTACTAAATTAAATGAGACTATGCTTGAGGTTACAGCTCGCGGATGGTATGCAATTTTCCTAATTGGAATAAGTTGAGGTTGGTATGCAAAGGGCAAGTTGTGGAAAATGTATTCACTTGTGTTTAATTTTAAAGGAATCAGAGCTCCTGCTTATTTGATCTCATCTTTGTGTATTTAGATCAATACAAGCACACAAATCCGCATGTCGCTGCGGTTTTAATATTTTATATTAAGAAAATAAATAGATAATAAATATTTTAAATATAAATATAGATTTTATATATAAATATTTGCTGCTTATATATAATATCCACACATACCAAAATATTTACAATAACTGATCATGGAAATAAATTAATTTAAAATCAAAATTATTGATTTTTATGAAAAAAATAATTTTTGATATAAATTGGAAAAGTTAACAATTTTAGTTTGGCTTTATTAAATGTATGTTGTAGATGGTCGTATAAAAAAAACCAAACAAAAATAATTAGTTTTAAAAAGCTAAACTAAATAAGCACTGCAATTATTAATTTATATATATTGAACTCAAACAGTGAGAAACTTGATTAGTAGCCAAATAGCAACAAATCTGAAAAAGCGTAGCTAAAAAGCAAATAACAAAGTATTATATATCAAAATAAAAGAAACAAAATTTAAATGATATTAAAAATATATTAACAAACAATAGAGATGCATAAAGTGCAGCTAATAGCATCAAAAGCATAAAAAAATATATTGTACAAAACATTGTGTGTCAGAGACCGGAAGTGTTAGATCAGCTGTGTCTAAATTCGGACAAACAAAATAAGAAAAATAAAAATTTTTATTTTGAGTTGACTGAGAGAAATTGGAAGATTGATATTAAATAGGAGAAAAAAATAAAATCTAATTCGGAGAGAAATTGGAACAATTAAATTAATAATAGATAGAGCATTTAAGAAGAAAGTAGTGGCGTATATATGCAATTGGTAGGAATTATTTAATTTGATGCTTAAATTGGAAAAAGAATATTTTATGGATCAAATGGAAAAGGCAAAAATTCAGGGAGTCAATTAATGAAAGTTGAAAAAAATGGAGGATTGAAAGACAAATTTGCAAAAATAAATTCATTAAATTTTTGTTGCCGCCCATTTTTTTTTTTTATTTTTTATTTTGGTACAAAAAGGTGAGTAAAAACTAACAAGACGCTAACGAAAATAGGTGATTCCATAGAGGTCACGGGCAAGCCAAACTTGGAGGCCCGTAGGAGGTTGAAGCAGAACATGCGAACCCAACTCAAAAGAGGAAGCTGCATTTGCTAGGAAGTCAGTTGCGAAATTCGCTTCTCTAACAGCAGCAAAATGACTAACTTGGACAGCAGCAAAATGATTCAAGAGCTCTCTAACAGCAGAAATTAAAGCCTTGCAGTGGGAGATAACATCCCAATTCCCTTTTATCATTTCTGCAACACATTTATTATCAGACTCCAAAATGACAGGACCATCATGAAGATCTTTAGCCATTTTGAGACCCTCAAACACAGCCCAAAGTTCTGCTATGATAATATCACATCTGACTAAATTAACCACAAATCCTTTAATCCAAGACTCACTCCATCTCAGAAGACCACCACCATAAGCTCGTCTCGAACCATGATGGAAAGATCCATCTGTATTGAGCTTAACATAGCCAGCCGGTGGACAATGCCAAGACACACAAGATATATGTTGCTTAGTAGGAGTGGGTACCTGCAATTTCTGAGCCGCAACAGCAATAAAAGTAACCATTTCTGACCCGCCCACTTTAGTCAATGCATGTTATACATATTGATATTAAAATTAATAATAATAATAATAAATAATTAAAAAATTAGAGAAATGACACCAGATCTTCATTTTCTTTTTTAAGAAACTTTCCTCAAATAACAATTTGTCTTTCTTTTTTTCCTCAAAAAGCTCCCTTGTTCTTCTATTTTACAGTTTCGACCTGCGTGTTTCCCCAAATAATTACACTAAGCAAAGGACCATTCGGGTTCAGCCTGCTCTGCCTTCTCCATTTTCTTTTCTTTTTCTTGTTCCCTTCAGCTTGTTTTTCTTCTTTCTGAAAGTTCCACTTGTCTCTGCTGCATGTGGGATTTGGATCGCGATTCCTATTCCAACTTCACCTTTGGCGGCACTGGCAACTTCTTTGGCTGTGATGTCACCAGAACCGATGCGGACGTCATTTCAGTATTCTCTTTTTTTTTTTGTGTGTGTGTGTTAATAATAAGAAGAGAAATAGGGTTAATCGAAAGAGATGCCGGAGTTTAAGAGAAAAGTTGAAAGCTAAAACTGAAAATGGGTAAGGAGAGAGAGAATATAGTTCTGCTTTTGATTTTCTTGGTAACCATGTCTTTATTTGAATTTCTGTACTTCCTATCAATTTGATATCTCTCTTAGCCATTGTTCCACAGGGGAAAATAAGGAGGTATTGATTTATCTGATTGGAAATGAAGGGATATAAGGAGATGGGAAAAAATAAAATGATGAAAAATATTAGGTGAGAAAAATAAGAAAATAAAATAATGATGTATTTTTACTTTATCTTATTTAAAAAATGAAGAAAAATAATAAGGAAATATTAAATAACTTATATTTTTTATTATCTATTTTCTCTCAAGAACATAAAGAAAAAATACTGATAGATTGAACAAAAATTATTACAATTATTGATAAAATTACTTTTTTTATCATTGATTACAATAGTGAAGTATTTAATATATTATAAAATGATGTAAAAAAATATAAATATGTAATATTATAACTTTTTTATCTCTAACAATAAATTATTCAAATAAAAGAAAATATGTTTTATTTTATTTTATTTATCTTATTATTTCATGTATATTACTTCAATCTAAAATATAATGAAGAAAAATAAAATTGATTTTCCTTCTATATTTTCTCTCCTAGAGGGAAAATTTCCAAATACTATAGAAAAAAAGAAAAATAAATTTATTTTCTTCCCTCATTTTTCCTCCTCTCTATGAAAAATTTCCAAAGAAGGTGTTAATGTAAATGAAAATTCAAATAGATTATGTACTATAGGTGTTTGATGAAAAGTTGATGAGATGAGTGATAGCATTCGAATGATTGTGTTTGATTTTTAGAGAGAAGATAAATGTATGAGATAAATGTGAGGGATGTGATAAGAAAAGAGAGTTTGAAGCGTTTTGGAGAGCAAATAGGAAGAAAGAATTCTTTAAACAATTTGGAGCCGTGAAGTGGATACGTGATTTGATGAATTACCTTTTGAATTTGTACCTGCAACATTTTTTAAAGGGAAAAACCTTTTCATGAAAGGGAGCTTGTCCAGCAAAGAAAATTTTCTTAGTCCAATATCCGATTTTCACGGTATAAAACGGATAAATTTTATTTTTTCCAATTTAAATATCAAAGTAAATAATTTTCTCTAATTACATATTCTATTAAATTCTGCCTTTAATATTTCTTCAAATTAATTGAAGAAATGACAAAAGGGTACAAGTTATAGAACATAGAAACCAATTTATGGTACATGTACCACTTGACATTGCTTTTAATTTAATAATAATAAAAAAGGCAGTTGTGTTATATGTTATTGTATGTTGAGTATATATGAGTTATATCTATATACACATATAATTAATACATAGCCTACATATAATCAAATTATAATAGATGATGTTGTTTGAATTTATCTCTTGTAGAAAATATTTAGCTATATATAGGTTATATGTATTGTGAGTGAAGGAATCGTTCTTGACTAGTCCTCAAACAGTGGTCTCTGAAGCACAAATTATTCAATCAAAGGTTTTTTGACCCTTTGGGATCCCTTTAGTGTCAAATTTGAGAAAAACTAGAAAATATGGGAAACAGAGAAGACAACTTGGTACCTGATTTTTCTTTTTCCGAGCAGCTCTCAAATAATGGTTCCCAAAGCTCAAACTGTCAAGTTCAAAGTTTTTCAACCCGAAATCTATTTTTGATGTCAAAATTACAAAAGGAATCCAAAAAATATGAGAAACGGGAGGACAGCCATGACTTCCAATTTTTTCCTAATTTATTTCGCAAATCTGGTCAGATTTTAAAAAAATTAATGTTATCAGAGTGATAAAAATGTAAAAAACCAGTTTTAATTTGAATTTTGTAATGATCAAAAGTCATTTGGATGGTGAACAAAATTGATAATAGTGGTGGAAGAAAATGAAGCAGAATAATGAAAAAAATCTTCTTCAAGTCCCATTTCTGGAATTTTAAAACTCGACGTATAAAGTTTGAAATCATATTGCTAAAAAAATATTTATGTCCAAAGTCCAAAAATTTAAACTAATAGTCAGGCCTTCAATGCCGGCCAACCCACTAATAAAAGAAAGAATTTTCTATTATATAATTTAATTATAAAATAATCATTCCATAAAATGGTTATCTTTCCATTTGTTCTACACTATTCTAAAGATCTTAATACTTTTACAACGTTCCACCTGAGAACAAGGACGGATGCACTCGAGACCAATCAAAATTTAGAAGACATTATATATATTTTTTGCCCATACTCTAAAAATTGTATTTCCAATATATTAAATATTTTATTCAATTAACTAAATTTGACCAATCAATAATTATTAATTTATTTACTTTTTAGTAAAATAAAATAATTATATATATTTCTAATACAAAAGAAAAGGGAAGAGACTTGAAGTGTCAAATAAGTTATAATATTACAACCACTCATTATTTAATTGAAGCATAAAACTTTTTTCTTCTTTCTAATAAAGAAAACCTTTATTATTCTTTTCAAATACAAAACTGCAACCATATTTTAAGTATTCCTTCTTCTTTTCAAAAATAAATTTGTAGTATTTTTTTCTAAATTTCAGTGTAAATATTCCAATCAATTCAAAGTTACATACAAAACAAGATAAAGAGGTTAGTAAATACATATCATTATAATCTATTACACATTTTATTTTTATCTTTTATTTTTTAATTTTATAGTATTTTTGTTTTGATTTCTTCAAGTGGTATTGATTAACAAATACATGAATTTAAAATTAATTTCTAATCCTACAATCTACAAAATAAAATTAGATGTTGGTTCAAAATAATTTTATTTTTTAGTGGTGAATTTGATTAATAGATATATAAATTTAGAACTAATTTTTATTGTTTTCAAATAGATTCAACTTTAGGCTGGAAGTGTAAATTCAAATGAAAAAATTTATGTGTTAAATGAATTTGAAAGTTTATAATTATTTCATAGTCTTGAAATTGAAGTTAATGACAAGAAAATGATTAGAAAATAACAATAAGAAATTTCTATCAAATATTAATAGGAAAACTTTCAGTTTTTCTTTGTTAACTAATTGTTAAGTCTAAATACAAAATCACAAAGTTACGATTCTGTTTATATTAACAATAATTATTAATAAAAATGCATATTTAGAATTGTATTAGTTAGTTTTTCTCCATTTAAAATTATAGTTTACAATAACAGCTATATAGGTTTTTATGAATTTAATTAAGGTATGGATAAATTTTTTATCCAACAATAAGTATTAGTAGAAGAACATCTTATAAATAAAGATATTATTGTCAAATTTGATAGATCCAACTCTTAAAAAAAGTTTCATTTAGAAATTAATTTAAATGTCCTTCCTTAAATCCTAGATTACAAAAAAAAAAAAAAGTTATATTATTATTATAATGATCATGATAATTTTTCTTATTGAATTTATTAGAAATATATATTTATAATTAATAAACTACTTGTACATTATCATAACTACTTTTATCTTTTTGTAGTTGTGATAATATTTCTAGTTGAATTTATTAAAAATATGTATTTTATTATTAAAAGCTATTACATAAATAAAAATTTATGTCAATTGAAATTATTTTAAATCGGTTCACAATAAGTTTGTAAAAAAAATTTGTTCAGGATTAACGGACCGTACAGGCCTATCCAACAGACCTATACGGGCTAACGCGCAACAGCTCGCAAATGAGAACCTCCATTTGTAATCTCCTCCCATGTTTCGGTCATTTCAAAGATTGAAGAAAAAAGAAATCAGTTGAGAGAAAAACTAATCCAATCATGTTCTTCATTCTCAAAAGGGGTTAGAGAAGAAAAGAAGAAAAATTACAAATCTGGGGGTAATTTTCAGCAATGGTATTTCTACTTGAAGTATTATTTGTAACAATAAACTGGTTTTTCTTTCATTTTGTAACCATAAACCCCTCTGTTTGTCTCTGTTAATTCAAGCAACGAAATGTTAATATAGCAAATAATGGGTCCCAGAATAAGACTTTTCATTTACTATTTTACCCTTTGCCCCTTCCCTTTTCTTTTTTCTGCATTTTTAGGATTTTGAGATCACCACGATCTTTCTTGGAAAATCATCATCTGTATCAGATCCATATGCTAACAATGCTACGAAATGAAAGTTCTCATCCTTTAAATCCCTACCAGATGGAAGCTAAAGGAAAATTGGCGTGATCTTTGTGAACTCCATTGCAGTCGCATCATTCAACAATTTTGCTGGTGAGGCTGGGGATTATTAGATCTGAGAAGAAGGTGAGGGAGAAGAAGATGAGGAAAGACGAGTCAAAAGAAGAAGCAATAAGGATGATAAGAAGAAAATAAGTTTAAAAGAAATACCAGAGACAGAAAATACAAACTCCATTTTTTTATTATTTCTCCAACAACAAATAAAAAAAAGGAATGATTTTTTCCATTTTCCAGAATGTAATATTTTCTTTTCAATTTTTTAATTTATAAACTGGTCAAGATCCATTCGTTGTTGTGTTGTTGTTGACACTTACTGTTGGCTCCTCAAAGGTGCATTGTCACTTTGTCAGCACTCAGCTTTGCAAAGGAATACCCACCTCTAGATATAACTTGCAGATATGGATTTGTGTTTCTATTTATGCACAGTTCATTAGAAAATGTTTTACCTTTAATCAGTGTGGACTAGTGGGTATTTTTTTCTGGAAGATTTGATACATTTATGTCGTTTCTTTGCAAGGCATTCACATATTTGGCTTAATTGTCCTGAAAATTGTAGATTCATCCAAATAGATTAATGGGTATTATTGTCTTGATGGATTATTCATTCATCTTAGCAACTACTGCCGTTCACCCTTCATCTCTCATTATCTTCGCGAGAATGAGATCTTTTTTTTGTTGTTGCCGCTGTGGAAAGGTAATGGATTCTCTTTCTCTTTCCATCTTGTGCTCTGTGCATGGTTGTGAGACTGCAATGGTTATTCTGAGGATTTCCAGCTTTTCTTACTTTCGTCTTTCAAAAACCAAGTGGAGATTCCACTTGCATTTTGCTTATGATTTTATTGATATGTGCCATTGATTCTCGGTTTGGTGATATTAAAACTCTAAAAAATGTAGAAAATGGAGACTTCGCAGAGAAAAATAATGGGAAAGAAGGGATAAAGAACAAAATTGTAATGGTGGGATCCATTATTTGCCATATCATAATTCTGTTGGTGGAATTAAGGGAGATTAACGGAGGGGGGTTTAGGGTTACAAAATCAAATAAAAATGAATTTTTACAAATAATAGATTTTGTAACAGATTAGGTACTGAATTGTTACGGATTATATATTTGGAGTCAAATTTGGTGAACGAAAGCTTGAGCCATGGTGAATTTTGGTGAAGATGAGTTTGATTTTCCTCCAATTGCTTATTTTTCATGAAACTTGAGATGAGAATTGGAGATTCTTTGCCTAGATTGTGGATGAAATTTGATGGTTTAGAACAAAGGAATTTGAGGGGAGGATAGCATGGGGCTGTGTCTTGCATGCAGGCAGCAGATAGAATAGCATAAGAGCATATATTGCTGGGTGTCGCTAGGTGCTGGATTGCTGAGGAGTATTGGTCAGCTAACAATGTCGTTTCATGTAGGCACCAATGGAAAAAAAACAGTCAAGAACACGACATCGTACCGACTATACTGTGGGTACAGTCTTTCAGAGAAGGAATGTGAACAAATCAAATGAGACTAATAGCGCCGTTTCTCTTCAGGAGTGTCATTGGAATGACACTGTTGTAACAGAAGCGACTTCAGGAAGTGTTTTTGTATATATATAGCTAATAGGTAGCTCTCACATTGCGTCGAGAAAAAATTTAAATAGTAATTAAATTAAATAATATAAAAGTGTGGCCAACAAAAAAACATGAAGCGTAATTATCTTTAAAAAAAAATTCAATGGTATAATTTAACTGGCCCAAAATCATTAATGACAAAAAAAAAAAAATTCTTCAACTAATCAAGTCATTTATAATGTATGAATCAGCATATATTCTGTCAGATGATTACGTATATAATATGAGTTGTTGATTAATTTGTAAACCATTATATAATTTGAGTTATTCATATTCCCCGTTCTACAGTCAAAAATAGAAAATTTTCATTTAAAAAAATAAAATATTACAATATTTTTCTTAATTTAATAAGATAACAGTCCTACACTAAAAAAAGAAAAATAACAATATTTTTATCTATTTATTTATTTATTTTGTATCTTTCACTTCCTCTGTCTCTCTATATTTTTTTTTTCATTTCATTTCGGATTTCTCACCTGCTGTGTTCCGTTGCATCAATTGATTGCCTATTTGTTGGATTATGGGTAAGATCCTAAAAACATTAAATATAAAAAGAGAGAGTTAATTTTTCGTTTTTAAAAAAACTCTCCATATTTCAAAAGTTTTCGCAATTTCTCCTATTTTCAAACCATCCAAGTGATATTGAATTCTGAATTCCAGTAATTGGTCTGTCTTTAGCATTAAAAATGCAGAAATTTCCACTTCAACAAGTGTCCACTGCCATCTGAATTAAACTATTTATAGGTAACATTATTTGCTCAAAAAGTGGACCAAACTTGGCCACGTTGGTGGCTATTTTCAGCCACTCAATTTCTCGCAATAGTTGATGGTGGGTTCTAGAAATCTTGATAGATATGGTATGAGATTATCAAACCTGGGAAATATTAGAAAAAAGTTAGGTATTCGTTTGGACGTCAACAAATAATAAACGGTGGCGTGTAATGGTTATGCATATGAAATATGACGAGGTTTTGAACTGGTTTCATTAAAAAAAAAAAAAAAATTGAAAAACAGTACTATCTAACTTAATGGATAGATGCTGGAGGGAAATTGTTGGCATGACACTGTACAGCAAGTTAAATAAATAATACATAAACAAAATAATATGTATCAAACAACAAATTAAAATGTTAATTAATATAAACATACATATATATTTTAAAAATATTTCCGTAATGTCTAATAAAGTCATTTATAATGTCTAAAACAATTCTTCTTCATTATTTTATTTATAACTAATATCGAAATATAAATTTATGTTAAGCAAAGATCTCAGGAAAAAAACAATGTTTTTGGATAAGAAGTATAATTTGACTTTTAATATTAATTTGAGCCAAATTAATTACGATAAAATTACCAAATCCATATTAATATTCATTTCAGCATAAAATTGGGGCGGTTATTTTCCAATTCATATATATATATATATATATATATATAATTTTTCTTTTTTTAAAAAAAACTGCTTCTAAAAAAATAATTTTTATTTCAAAATTTTATCTCCAAACACTTGCCAAATAGGGAAGTGGGAAATAGTGGAGTACTCTGACTGTACTGAATTATTCAAGAAAAATGAAACAAATAAAAGAATAAGAAAATGATGACACACATAGATATTGAGACAAATAAAATCAAAAAAATACAAATATGATGGCACACACCAAAATATAGGAGCCACATGAGGCAGATAAGGCAAGGCAAATATGGCTTTTGAAGGGAGGTTTGGCAGGGTAAAATATAATACTAAAATGGTGACGTTTTGTTCTTGTCAAGGGCAAAATTGTCAGCACACTATTATAGGAACAGTAATGAACAGTGATTTTGTCCCATTTATATATATTAATTTTTTTTATTAACGTATTTTACACGTTATTATTAATTATTGAACTCATTATCAATTACTATTTGATTTTTATGTAATTTTTATTTTTTTATTATTTTATTTTATTATGATATTTTATTTATAGTGAATTATAAAAGTGTATATTTATCTCAAATTCTATTAAATTGTCAATTTGTCTATTATTAAAAGTTATATAAAATAGATATAATAAGTATTTTACTATTTTAGTAATAATAAATTATATATAGTAAATTATGGCGATGAATTTATAAATTTTTTTTATTAGAATTTGATTGTTTATCATTTTAAAATTTATTGTTTATCATTATGAATTTGATTATTCATCATTTTAAACTTGATTGTTTATTATAGGTTTAATGTTTATATTTTAATAATATATCATTTTGAACTTAATTGTTTATCGTCTTGAATATGATTATTCACCATTTTAAACTTGATTGTTTATTATATGCTCATTACTTATAATGTATTTTTATTATTTTTTATTACTTATTAAGTTATTTAATTATTTAATACTCATTAATATTTAAGTTAATTAATTTAATAAATAAATAAAATAAAATATTTTGAATAATAGATTGTCAATGCTATTCACTAATAATTAAATTATTAAATGATAAAATTAATTAATTCAATTAATATAATCAAGTTGGTATGCTTACATATAATTATTAGATATTATATTCATCATTAATTATTATTTAATTTTTATATCATTTTTTCATGTTTTTTAACTAATTTATTTCGTTTTATTATGATATTTTATTCATAGTGAATTATACAAGTACATATTTATCTCAAATTCCATCAAATTACTAAGTTATTCATTATTAAAAGTCATATATAACATATAGGTAATAAATATTTTACAGTTATTTTATCTGTTGCCACTATTCCCAATCATCACGTGGTTTTCAATAATTGAATTCATCATTATTAAATAAATAATAATAATAATTTTATCCTGTAAATTAATTTTAATTACTTGTAATTATCATATAATTAAGTCACATTTAATTTAAATACTAATATTTAATTATATTTTATTATTATATCATACTATATATAAAAAAAATCATGTCATATTATCTGACCTATTAATTATCTTGTTTATTATATTTTTTACTGCCTCTTGATTTTTAATAATTAGATTCATTATTATTAAATAAATATTAATAATAATTATTAATAATATTTACTAATAACTTAAATTATTAAATGACAAAATTAAACATATTAACTAATACAATTAGGTTAGTTGCATAAATGACAAAATTAAACCTATTAACTAATATAATTATGATGGTTACATTTTACATAATTATTAGATATTGGACTCATATTATAATTTATATGAAGATTACTAATTTATCTATTATTAAAAATCATACATAAAATAGAGGTAGTAAGTATTTTATGATCATTTTGTCTATTTTCAAATTACTAATTTATCAATTATTAAAAGTTATATATGAAATAGATGTAGTAAATATTTTACAGTTATTTTGTTTGTCTATCTATTTCCAACCATCCACGTGTGATGCACGTGATTTTTAATAATTAGACACATCATTATTAAATAAATAATAATAATAATTTTATCCAACAAATTAATTTTACTTACTTTTAATTATTATGTAATTAAATCACATTTAATTTAAATATTAATTATTATTAATTATATTTAATTCTTATAATTTATATAAAAGTAAATTATATTATACTATGCAAATAAATTTTAAAACTTAACTCATTTTTTATATGATTAAAATAAATTAATTATTAAACTATATAAAAATTATTATGAAATTATAATTTCTTAAATAACTTATAAGAATTGTATTTGGTATTTTGAAATTTATATTATATGTTACATGCATAATTGTAATTTAGTTTACCATTATTATTATACTTTGAATAATAATATACTATTGTTATTTTATTTACTGTGCTTTCATAATATTTTTTTATTAAATTAATTTTTCATTCTTTTTAAATTTGTATGTCTCCTTTATTCTACTTTTATATATAGTATGACGATATGATATTATGATTTTTTTTATTAATATGCCTTATACGTAATTATTATATATTGAATTCATATTACAATTCATATGAAAATTACTAATTTGTTCATTATTAAGAATCATATATAAAAAAGAGGTAATATATAAGTATTTTACTATCATTTTATATGTCTTCTTATTCCTAATCATCAACGTACACAATAATAATAATAATAATAATAATAATAATAATAATAATAATAAAAGTTATATATATTATATAACTCTAAATATGTTAAATATTTCTTCTTTAATGTCAGTTTTTCGAACATTATATTAAAATTTGGATTAAATATTATAGTTTTATTTATAATTATCACTTATTTGTAATTCATAAGTTAAAAATAATAATATAAATTTTAAATAATAATATTCATGGAACTTAAAAAAATGTTGGAAATGTTAGAGTTTTATATATAATTATCACTTATTTGTAATTAAGAATAATAATATTAATTTTCATTAATAGTATTCACGAAATATAAAACAATAATAATGTCGGACACTAATAATAATTAGACACATCATTATTAAATAATAATAATAATAATAATAATAATAATTTTGTCCAAAAAATTAATTTTATTTACTTTTAATTATCATGTAATTAAATCACATTTTATTTAAATATTAATTGTTATTAATTATATTTGATTCTTATAATCTATATAAAAGTAAATTATATTATACTATGCAAATAAATTTTAAAAACTTAACTCATTTTGTACATGATTAAAATAAATTAATTATTAAATTATATAAAAATTATAATTTCTTAAATAACTTATAAGAATTGTATTCAGTATTTTGAAATTTATATTATATGTTACATGCATGGTTGTAATTTAGTTTATCATTATTGTTATACTTTGAATGACAATATGCTATTGTTATATTTTTTACTGTACTTTCATAATATTTTTTTATTAAATTAATTTTTCATTCTTTTTAAATTTGTATATCCCCTTATTTCCACTTTTATATATAGTATGATGATATGATATTATGATTTTTCATTAACGTATCTTGTACGCAATTATTAGATATTGAATTCATATTATAATTCATATGAAAATTATTAATTTGTCTATTATTAAAAATTATATATAAAAAAGAGGTAGTATATAAGTATTTTACAATCATTTTGTATGTCCTATTCCAAATTATCCACATGCATAATTTTTAATAATAATAATAATAATAATCTTATCCAGCAGATTAATTTTAGATATTTTTAATTATCATGTAATTAAGTTACATTTAATTTAAATATTAATATTTTTTTAATATAAAAAATTATATTTTACTATGCATGTAAATTTTAAAAATTTAACTTGTTATATATATGATTAAGAAAAATTGATTATTAAATTATATTTCTAATATTTTTTTATTCTAATATTGTAAAACTTCTCATATGAGCATTCTCCTACTTAATTATAGATATGGACAGAAGCAGAACCAATATAAAATATAAAGAGGGGCCAACAATAATTATAGTACAAATGATCCAATATTTATTATATATAATAATAATAATAATAATAATAATAATAATAATAATAAAAGTTAAATATATTATATAACTCTAAATATATATTAAATATTTATTCTTCAATGTTAGTTTTTTGGACATTATATTAAAAATTATAGTTTTATTTATAATTATCACTTATTTGTAATTCATAAATTAAAAATAATAATATAAATTTTAAATAATTATATTTACGGAACTTAAAAAAATATGGGACATTAAATTAAAAATTGGATTAAATGTTGTAATTTTATTTATAATTATTACTTATTTGTAATTAAGAATAATAATATTAATTTTCATTAATAATATTCACAGAATGTAAAAATAATAATAATGTTGGACACTTGTAGTTTTTTATTAATTTATTTTTTAAATATTAATTATATAATTTTTTATATATAAAATATAGTTATCTAGTTCTAATAGAACTAAATTTCTAATTAATAAATTATTAATAATACTTATTAATAAATTCAATTAGTAAATGACAAAATTAACTTAATTAAATAATATAATCAGATTGAATTTTCGGTAATTTCGCATGTCCTCCCAACTCTCACATTTATATATAATATGTTCACAGATAATATGGTCTTAATAATTCTGCTCTCTTTCCTAATATGGAGACAGAATGATGTTAATGTCGGTGAAATTTTTGCAGAACATCTGAGTGCCTTTTATCATTTAAGTTGGCAAAGCCTCTATTTTACATTGCAATAATGCTAGCAAATACTTGATGAACTCATGGAGGAAAACAAGGGATTATGACTAGTTTATATATACAAGAAGATATAAATATTATTTTGAACTTCCACGTGATAAATTTTTGCATTTTCTTAGCAAAATCAGATTGATTTGCATCTAAACTTTTCGATCATAGTAAAATATTTCATAAGATTTAGACATAGATTCTTTATTTGAGAAGCAAACATTCATGAGCACAACCATTTTATGTACAATACAAAGGAAAAAACAGTCCAACTGATTATATAGAAAACGAAGTGAAGTGCCTGTGATTGTAGTAACAGTACAGCATCAGTCATGTGCAACAGCTTCTACATCTTTGACACAAAACGGCTCAAAGTCGCTTGAATCGATCCATGTGGCTCGTCAGTTGGTGAATATACATCATCATTGAACTACAAAATGCATCACAATCATCACCATTAATTAGTTTAATGGCTATCAAATGCCATTTCATCAATTTTCCTTACCACTTCCCCTAAGACACATTGTCAATCAAAACCAATTACAGTCAGGAGGGGAAATAACGTGTTTCGTATAAAATATTCATCTCTATTATTACACTTCATCAATGAATAATAGCACAAAATGTCAGGATATTATTTCCTGATGTGCCAAAAGAAATTTGTCAGAAGACATATTGTGAAGAAGTTGCTCCATTATGCAGATTCTATTTCCAATCAGTTTTCAATTTTTTTTTTTTTTTTTGTCCTCTATATTTAGCTTTTTAAGGGTTTGTCTTTGGGGAAACAAAATTCTTCACTGATATCAACAATTGCGAGAGCTAAGCCACTGCTATCCTATATTCTTCACTCTGATGTATTTATTTAGGAGTGTCCTTTTTTAAAAAATAATTTAGGAAGTGTCTTAAAAGTCATTATGTGTAAAAGCAACTTTTCACGCAGATAACCAGAGCGCATAGCAAATAGTAGCAAATAGGACCAACTAGGACTACGAGATTGGTAAAAAAAAAAAAGCAGAATCTAGAGATGAATGAATTTCATGGACCCCCTTTATTCAAGTTTTAAATTTAAGATTTCTTAGATCAATAATAACAAAATGGCAAATAACCAATTCAGTCCCAATGTAAGGAGTAACCAGTTAGACCAAAAGGTGTCATTAATAGAGCAACACATCCGTACCCAGATAGATAAATATAGTTTCTCAGATATTATTGGGTTTCAATTAAAACTGCTATCATTTTTGGCACTGATGCTTACCTTTACAATTGCGTGATCCTTGCTCGATATATTAACAGGTAAGAAGTGGAGATTTGGCATTTTAAGTTGGACTGACAATATGTCAGGAAATCTGCAAATGTATAGAGGGAAAAAAAGTTGATACGTCAGAAATCAATTTGTGTCAGCAAGAAGATTATCTTGTCTATATGGTACTAAGAATAAAGAGAAACCTGTTGAGCACAGCCTTTGCCATTTGAAAAAGCGTGCTTTGAACAGAAGCACTGTAAATTCCCTCCTTAGGATGACCAAAGAAAGTGTTGACCAAGACACTTTGCACATCCACATATTTCTCTGTAAAGTAAAGTGGATTATGTGGGATGCTAGGGACAGATTTGTACGAATAGCTACATCCACATTTTCCACATAAATATCCCGCCTTAGAATTTCAAAATTCAATGAAGTGGTAATAAATGAACTCTAACCAACAAAGCAAAATGATGTTCAAAAATATCAATCTTTTGTCGACATACATGATTGACATTCTCTTGTCAAGTCATATAACAAACCAGGAACATCATACCTCCATGATGCAGAAACTTCTGTTGCCAGCACTCTCTCTTTTGTTTCAGGCAAAGCCGTATATTTATCCCTAATAAATCCTTCAAACCCTGACTATTCACAGCATGAATTCCAAAATGGAAATTAGAAGTCAGATAAATATCGTCCAAACCATCTCGGGGGGAAAAAGAATGCAAATCTGATTGAAAAATTTGCAGCGTGTCGAAGCAAAATGGAAGGTCAAAAACAAAGTGAGAGCCCATTCAGGTTATGCAAAATCCAGCGAAGAGAATAAATTTTACCATTGTTGTCTTCAGCACAGATAGTCCTTCAATACCAGAGCTCAGCTGCAAAGCTCCAGATTCGGTGAGTATTACCTCCACTGTATGCTTCTCAGATCCAAGTTTGAAACCTTTAGCAGCAAAGGAATTAAGAAAATGTTAGAACAAAGAATCCACTGTGATTATCTACAATATATATATAAGCACAGATGAACATGGCAATTTTGAATGAACAAAAATACCCTTAATCATTAAAAATATCAGAAAATGAACTTCCAAGTAAAAAAGTACGAAACAACTTTACTCTAGTTCTGTTTCTTCTAATTTAATTAGTATTGATATATCCTATTATTACTAAATTTCTTTTACTGAAATCTTAGTTATCTAGAAGAAATTAAAAAAGGTATGGTACTTTAAGACTACCTTAGAGTTGGGCACCAATGGCCAGATTCATAGATACTAAATTATATTGCCCTCCTTATGTTGAAAATAGAATAAATAATTCCCTTTCTTAATGTTATAAAAATTATAGAATCATAATCTAAACGTGATTGCTTTGAGGATCAGGATTTTCTTTTGAAGAAAAATTTAGCAATTTTTAGACATACAATTTTATCACAAATAATTAAATAAACAAACAAACTAAGACATGATTTTTCATATTATGTATAAGATTAAAACTATAATGATATCTGTCATTTCTGTAAAATTTGGATTGTTGGAAGATTAGAAATATAAATTATTATAATATACTAACGAACTTTAACAACTCAAGTAACAATAAGTATTTATAATAAAAAAGATAATGGAAATTTTTCTATTATTTTTCATTTAATAAAGGTAAACTATTCATGAGTATAAGAATTTACGAATCTTATTGAAGTAGTAAAATAACTAGTACATATAAAACAATGAATCAAAATTCATTGATGCATGAGCATAAATCATGATGAAACAATTCTTTTGCTTCAGCCTTCAGCAAAACATTAGAGGATTCCCAAACAAAAAGCAAAAAGAAAAATTGTGGAATATAAACCAATATTATGCGAAAACTATTCAAAAGAAGCAAGGACACCAATTTAGATTGACTGAGCAGCAATATCAGAGAAAGAACATTGCCAAACTCAATTAGCCAAGAATGCTTGATTAGAACAATGATTCATCGTATTTTATAAGCATTATGCAACTGAAGTATATGTTGGAGAGATGTGGCGAGGTATGAACTGATAGAGAATAGTTAGAGGGGTAAGAATATTCTAGAATAATAAAAGGGGACACATTGGCTGGAAGTTGTTATAAAAGAAGGGAGGCAGCAGTAGAAAGGCATCTTTGGTGAAGAAATTGTTGAGCGGGTCTGAGTTGCTCAGAGAAGGGGACCTTCTCCCTGGGCTGTAGGTTATCTCACAGATTACCTTTCTTTCTTCTTGTTCTTGCTCCTTCATTCACAGTATTAGCAATATTCCAATCTATAATAGAAATTCTATTCCATACCTCTGTGTTCCTCTGTTTTTTTGAGAGATTTGTGCAATTTCCTTTCATGAACAAACTCGGTGGTTGCACTGTTAGTCAAAAAGATTTTTGTAGCTTAGATTATGTATTTACTAAAAATAGTTATATGTGGCTATATCAATTGCCAGGGCTCGAACCATTTGGCTCAGAGATATTTTGTGAGTTTGACTTGGGTTTGCTACCAGATTGGTAAGTGCTTTGGTTACGAGTACTCACCCATTAAAGCTAGACATTAAGGGGAGACAACCTAAAGTCTTACCTATCAGCATCAACTTTCATATATAACATATACCGGAGTAACCGGACATTGAGACCATAACATGACTATTCTGTACTTGATAGCTATAAATTCCATTAAATTGCCTAAAGATTTGATGTTCCACAAAAGAATGAACCACCACATTACAAAGTTCCATCTTGTTCACAATGTCACACAATTTGTTCATTCATGAGAGAGACTGCTACAGCAAGTATGCATTGCAGACAATCAGTATACAGAGTGACTAACCCATTTAAGGGCATGCAAAATCAAATATTGCTCAGAATGGATTAGTCTATTCGCTTTTTGAGACATGCACTGGATGAATTAAGTGAAGGAGTGTGTATAATAATTCTTTCAATGAGATACCTAAAGAAAAAATTCATCAAGGTGATGATTCATTATGTGCCTTGAATTACATGGATCTGGCCACTCAAGAACAATTTGATAATTATAAAGCATACCAAGTAGAACATTTTAAGCAAAAAAGAGTTGCAAGGGCAAATTGACCAACTAGACCTTTGGTTAAACTAATTCAAATGTTTTTTGTATCAATATATATATGTCGCGTTTGTGTTCTCAAATGTTGAATATACTCCTTTAGTATTATTATGCTTCTTCTCGAATGCAGCAGAAAAGTTTATGACAATAACATCTCAACAGTTATGACTATTGAAAATCAACAAGTACCAAGAGCGAGGGTGAATTGGTGATTTTGAAAAAGATGGAGAAATAAAAATTTGAATAATGAAGAGCAAAAGAACAAAATCAATTTATAGAGGTTCAGCCCTCTTAGCCTAATCCTTTGCTCAACCCAAGAGTTTTAATCCACTACAATCTATTTCAAGGTGTAAAATTAAACCCTTACAAGCTTAATCAAGATACCCAAGTGTTTTAACTCAAGGCTCACACACAAACCTTTACAAGTGTTTCAATCCCCAACCCAACTCACTCAATCTCACTATTCAGCTATTGATTACAAGAATGAAACCACTCAACAACCCAAAGCTCAAGAATACTTAAGCTTTCTAGGTATTACAAGAGAAAATTAAATGAGAGAGACAGGTAGCAGAAAAATATTTATGCACAAGCTCTAGGAAGTAATTAAGCACTTAAATATTGTTCTCTTGCTGTTGGAAGAAATAAATGAAGGTCATTTATACTCTCTCTGAGAATTAGAGCTGTTGGGGGTGCATTAATGACATTTGTAGCCATTGAACTACCTCTGAAATACTTTCTACAACATTTAATGTCCAAATTCACAGATGTGACTAAAGGCTTCATGGGTGTGAACAAGTTTTGCAAAAGAAAATTCAAACTTGCCGCTCGACGTTCATGGGTGTGAGCGTGAAAATTGACTAACTTGGGAACCAAGTGGTGAAGTTTGGCTGTGAAAGCTTTTGGAACTTTTGGCTTGTCTCAGACACAATCTTCACGGGCATGAAGGTCCTTGTCACATCCATGAAAGTTGATTTGGTTGTGACACTGGTGGTGAAGCCAAACCGTGATTGATTCTGGACTTGTTGGCTGAGTTGGGCTAACTTTTCATGGGCATGAAGGCTTTGTACATAGGCGTGAAAAGTCAAATTTGATTAATTTTTTATGTTAATTGGCTTCCATTTGTTTGCTTTGATTCCAGGTGATGTTATTTACCTAGTTAAGACCTAAACACTTGAAAAGATTAAATTTCATTGCCTATTTATTTTCAAAATGACGGAAATACCTCTCAAAGTTCAACAACTATAATAGGGTAACAGTAATTGGAACAAAATAAATTAATTAGGATTTAATGAAAACCTCTCAATTAAAATTATAAATTAATCTATGATTTGTCTACTAGCAACCATATTCAAGTGAATTAAATGATACTAAAAAAACAACCTTATCAAACAAGAATCCTATATAAAGATGACAAGAAAACCTAAACAAACTGATAAAGATCATATAAAGAGCATGGAAAGAAAACTAGACAAACTAATAAAGAGCATGGAATAAACTAAATTTATTTAGTTGAATCTCAATTTTGGATTGTATGCCCTTGCATAATTGACCTAAGAAAGTAGACCTGAAGTTGAAATATATGATTACACGTCTATTCTGGTCTTTTGCATCTCAATTGTGTGCATAATTTGGGGCAAAGACAAATTTATAATTCCAAGGTTTGTTGTTGCAAATTCACCAAACAATATTTACATTAAGAATACAAAAAAAATTATTTTTTCACTTAATAGGCTTTGAATTATTGAAATCTTACCGTGTGTATGTAATTGTCCATCTACAGTTACACGTTCCCAAGGCTTCTCTACAATCTTTATGATGACAGTAGTTACCTACAAAAAATTTGAAAGATTAAAGTAAGCATTAATCAATGATTAGTTGACTATACATTTTTAATTATATAAAAAATATAATAACGGGAAAACGCCAACGTTGCGTTTGGATTGAAAAATTTTAAATGAGGGAATTACAATATTTCATGAATTTATGTCAAATCTATCATTTGACTATTAAAAAAAGATTAAAATTCATGAATTTTGAACCTATGAAAATCCTTCATTTTTTAAGGATTTGGTTTTGGGATTATTCTATATTATTTTTAATTTCAAAATTGTTCCTAATATATATAATAATATTCCAAAACTACCCTTTACCCTAAAAGATAGCAAAAACCTTTCCTCATTTAATTTTAACTAATTGAATTAGCATTAGCTTTATTATTATTATTAAAAAATTATTTTTTTTTTTTTAATATAGTGTTATTTTTTTTAATGTTACTAGTAATCAAAGAGTTGGTAATATCCACAAAGCAAGAAAAAAGAATGTTATATTCAATTTCGAGAAACATGTAAAAAGAGTTGAAAATCGACAATGACAGATTTTTTATTTTTTTGAAGAAAGAAGTAGGTTGTACAAAGTAAATCGCATATAATTACCAGCAATTATATGAAAGAACATAGCAAAAGTCATATAATTGCTAGCAACTATATAGTAATACATAAAAAATGGCATGTAACTACCAACAATTATAAAAAAGAACATTGCAAAAGTCATTTAATTGTTAGCAATTATATGGTTATACATAAAAAATGACATAACTGCCAGCAATTATAGAAAAGAGCACTACAAAAGTCATATAATTGCTAAAAATTATATGTTTATACATAGAAAATAAATTATAACTGTCAGCAATTATATGAATGGAACATAACAAAAGTCAAATAATTGGTTAATTCTTTATAGCAATACCAAAAGATGTTACTAAACTAATTTCAACTTGAATTTCTCTCTTTGATATAGTGCTCCCCTCGCTTTTTTTCATATTTTCAATTTTTTTTTCATATATATGTAGTTAGTTTTATTTGGAATAATTAAGTAATATTACCCAATCATCATATAATTGATGGCAATTATATCGTTTTTGTTGTATTTTATCATATAATTGATGGCAATTATGTCATTTTAGATGTATACCACATAAATGCCAACAATTATATGATTTTTGCTATATTATTTCACATAATCAGTAGCAGATTGGCAGTTAATGTCATTTTCTATATATAACCATATAAGTACTAGCAATTATATGAATAAAAGTGACTTTGTTGTAAAAAGAATCTATTGCCTCGGTAAAGGATAAAATTGGAAATTAATTGTTAAATACATGGATTGTAGTCATTAACCAAATATAAATGCAAGAAAAATTGCACCATCAATTCATGAACTTTATAGTCAAACCAAACTATAGAATTTTTAGAATCCATGGTTTTTACAAATCCATGGATTTTGTAAAATTCATGGATTTTAAAATCTTTTAATCCAAATGATGTCCAAATGAATTCTACACAATAAAATTTAAAAAACTTAGGATTGTGTGGAAAAAAATTCAATTCTTCACAGCATTAGTTTGATCCATAAGGTTCATCAATAATCAAAACAAGAAATGCATGCTCGTTGCAATGTGGTCAAGTGCACAAGAAGTCACATTTTATGAATCAATGTGTGAGCCCATTGCTTGAACATGCATTCACTCCACTACTAGATTGTTCTACAAGCCTTAATAAAAAGTCATCTTCTGTTGTAAAGATCTATCATGGGGAGCCTTAATTTAAAGTCCTCTTCTGTTGTGAAGATCTATCATGGGGCCTTATAGCAAAACATACAAATTCTGAGTAGTAGTAGTTGGGATAAACAGTGAAAAAAGAGAATAAAAAACAAGTATCCCACATGGAAAAGGGAAAGAAAAATTCTCTTCTTTTATTTTGTCAGTATGCTGGTAGCCTAAGTCTGACGTAGTAGGTATTAGGACCAAAGGAAAAATGGGCATAAATTTATGGGAAGGTATAAAGAGAATAAAAGGCTTGTTTTTACTAGATTTAAACAGGAGGAAAAGTTGGGTGAAACAGAGAAAGTAGAGTAAAGAACAAGTATCCCACATGGAAAAAGGAAAGAGACATTTCTCTTCCCTTATTTTATCAGTATGCTGGCAGCCTAGGTCTATCACAGGTATTGAGAAAAAGTTGTTAGGCCACTCATGTGGACTGAACAGGAACCAATTTAAAGTGACAATAGTTTTTCCACCAGATCCTCCATAATATTTGGTGTTTTAGTTGATACTTGAAAACTGAATTAATTACACTGCTACAATATATTTATTGTAAAATATTAATTACATTGGTGCAACATTTTCGTTGAAAAATGAAGTTAAACTAAGTCCACGACTTTTGTATGACCAAAATACTATATTTTTATTGATATCCAGCTTGTTTCTTCATTTGTAGTATTTTCTTGCAGGATCATCCTTAAAAATTACAGTGAATGAATGCATATTAAACAGCAACAATTTCTACAGTGTTTACCTGCTTGTAAAACGAAGTGAAGTGCTTAGCCAGCAAAATAGCAAAGTTTTCTGCTGAAAGCTGTTCTGAACATTCCTTCGCTTTTACATATACCTGCAAAGCAATTAAACTACAGAATGAGTACAAATAGATATGTTTTCATTCAAAGTCACTAAAGCAAATTACAGAATTAAGAATGGGAATTCTGATGATGATACTTCCTCAAGGGAAAAAGATCCACCTTCATCTACTAAGAAAGTATACTTTGCTGGGTCAAGTTTCATGATATGTTATGCCTATTCGCGCTTGTTGAACTGACTTTAACAAGTATTACTTTAGAATTATTATACCTTAAAGAATATTACACTTGATAAGGAGTCAAGCATTCAACCATGACGGCGTAATAATCATAAATCATCATCGAGTCCTAAACACCTAAAACATCAAGTGAAAAATCCAAATAGTATTTCCTAAGCAGTAATTCTTCAGTTCTCAGCCCCAAGCACGCATGAAAATAATCTAAAAGAAACAAGATCTAAAAAAAATAATTTAACTGTTTGCTATTAGAAAGTGTGGATCCACATGGTCCCACTCATTCACAGTTCTGAAAAAGACTAGCCAAAGTAATAATAATGAAAAAGAACTTTGAAGCTGGATCTGAACAACAGAGAAAATTTCCAAGTAAAATAGAGCATAATACACAATAAAAAAGCATTGCGAAAATTTTTAAAATATTATTTAACCGTAAAAGTATCAGTAGACAGAAAAAAGACGAAAGAAATACATTTCAGAAGAACTGTAACAAAATCAAAAATCTATTGAAACGTAGTTGAAAGACAACAAACTCTGAAGGACTCTAACTAGTTTAGAAAGAAATACAAAATTCGATTAAGAAAAAAGATATCTAATCCATGGCCCCTTCAAGAGCCCGATCGGCCAGCACCGTTGTACCAATTGAAATTCAATTGAGAAAAAAAAAAGAGTATGAATTGAAATTGAGACTTGAAATCAAAATTATGAACTAGAAATCGAAAACCTAACCGTGTTCTTCATGGTATCAGTGGCGACAATATCAGAATTATCATCGCGGGCATAGGCGTTGAGGCAAGAGGAGAGAAGGCTGATGCTGACATTCCATTCGACCATGAAATGAGTGCCATCGTTTCTTTTCCAGACTCTAGCCACTCTGACTCTATCCTTGCCGTGCCTCTGCTCAAACTTAAATCCATCCAACTCTGCGGCCATGGATAATGCTGAAAAGTATAGAAACTGAAGAAGACTAGAAAAGGAAGAGCGCAACAATGATCGGACAGCCGCAGTTATAGTTATACAATTTGTTATCATTATATATTTATTAAATTATATTATTATATTTAATTTTAAAGTATTTATTATTAATTAAAAAATATTCTTATTTAAAAATATTAATAGAATATAATACATTTTAAATGGTATTAATATAGTAAATTAAATTTACAGAATTAAAAGATTAAATTTTTTAAAAATAAATAATAATTTTTTATTATCTTACTATAATTTAATATTTTAAAACAATATAATAAAATAATATCTTAATAAATATTAAAAAAATGTTAGTATATTGTGGTGGGGACAGCTAAAATAATTAATTTTGAGGATGTCTGTTTTAGTTATTAACATAGCTAAAACTAGAGTTCATGAATTTAAAATTAAACTGAATTAATATTTCTAAAAAAAATCTGGATCAAATTTTTATATATTTTGAATTATATTTAATCCAATGGAAACATGTATTATAATTAAATTCAATTTGATCAGTTTTATAAATTTATTTATTAATTTTTATAAATTATAATTATAAATTTTATTTTATCCAGTTATAAAAGCTTAATATTAATCATAATAATTTTCAATTAATATAAATTAAAATTAATTATTATAATTTTATAAATTAATACATGTGAACTAGCATAAACTAAAATTAATTATTATAATCTTATTAATTATTATAAAATTAAATTTAGCTAATAAAAATTAGAATAAATTATTATAATTCGTGATTTTATCAACTATTATATATCAAAATTAATTATTATAACTATAATTTTTTTTATTTTTTTTTAAAATTAGAATTTTTTATTATAAAATTTTTTTAAAAAAATATATATATATATAAACTTTAATTAGTTCGATTTAATTTTCAATATTTTCAATTAAATTCAACTGAATAAATCAAAATTTGTATATAATCTAATTGAATAAACTAAAAATTGAATAGAATAAATTCAATTTGAATAAATCTTGATTGGATATTGCATGTCTAATTTCAATAATAAAAAAATAATCTTTAAAATATAAAATATTATTCTTCTTTTTTAATATTTGCCATTATTTATATTCTATTATTTTTTTACCATTTAAAAGACGCATAATTATAAAAACAAAAAATCATTTGACAAGATTCAAAACAGCTCATAGATTATTCATCTGTGGCAATTCATACAACTACGTAATTGTCCAAGAAATAAATAAATAAAAGAAAATAATGAAAATTTATTAGAAGTCAAAGGCTCAATGTGAGCATATACTCACTAGTTTGGAGTCGTCATTTTATACGATGGTTACGCCTCTATATGTAGGGGTAAATTTATATTTTTTATGAAAGATTCTTGAATTATGATGCAAGTTTATTTTTTTTAGAAAGGATAAATATTATAAATTTATATATATTATTATATATATTTTTTAAAATTTAAGGAAAAAATTATTCACCTCTAAATAAATATAATTCTGCCACTAATTTTATATAATTAAATTTAGATGAATAGTTATTTTAACCTTATCAGTTCATTAATATTTAGAGACTGAATTCATTAACATCACTTATTATTACATAAATAAAATAATCTATACATAGTTTTCTAATATCAATATTAATCCCAACAATGCAAATGCAATAAAAATAGAAAGTTAAGATAAAACTACACAAAAAATATATTTTTTTTAAAATAAGAATTTTATTGATTAAAAGGACAATATGATATACTCTTCTAAAAACGGAGTATAAACATACAAAAATAAATGTGAAGTATAGGAATTAGAGATTCTAGCTAAATAATAAATCATTTTATTCGAATTTATTCTTATAAATTTTAAAGATAAAACACCATTAGTTTGACATTAAATAGAGAGAATCTTGAATGATGATCCCAAATTCTGAAAAATTTGGCTTTTGTTAAAAACAAAAGAAACATATAAGTAATTAAATTTCCGCAATGTAAAAAAAAAAAAGTAATGTATACTAATATATAAAAGACCTGAAAGTCACAGTAGCTACTACAGTTTTCTTCCGTTTTGCCCTCCATGTCTCCAAAACGGCGTCGTTTAATGTAGTTGATGGGTTTCTTTGCCAGCTAATAAATGACGTCGTTTTTGCTTCTAAATCCTGCTTCTAGACGGCATGGGTGAACAACGGAAAGCAGTTCCACGACAGAAGTTCTATCTACTCCAGCATAAGACGATGAAGCAAGAGGGGTGGGATCATCTACTGACTCGGCGGCAGCACATACTTAGACAGCAGAAGATTAAACGATAGAAGATGCCGACCGTGAGACAGATCCGCCCTATTCGTCAATATATATTCTCTGAGTTCAATCCTATTTGCAAATGGCTACTATTCGATTCATTGATTATTTAATGTGTTTACTGCCACAAACTGAGTTCAAAGCAAAAAAAGAAGGATTGCCAGCTACGCGCTTACTTCCTCTGATAGAGACTGACTCCAGCCTTTCCTCCGCTTTTTTTCAGGTTTTCGCTTTTCTGGGTTCCTAAGTTTGCTTTATCCATTCTTCGATCTATAATTTTTTTTTAATTATTGTATTTTTCTTTGTTGTTTTGCTTGCTTTTATATTTTTTCTAATTTTTTTTTTTCTTAAATTTTGTTTATTCCTTGAATTTTTTCTGATCTATATATGCTCATAGCTTTACAATTTACCATCAATCTATGTTTTAATCGAAAAATTTTAAATGAAAAATTTTGAATAATAAATATTTAAAAAAAGGCAAAACTTTATGGATTTTATAAGATTTTTTCCAATCAAAATTTTTCATTTTTTATATATTTTATTTTTTATCTTCAAAATTGAAAATTTTAAAATATATAATTTTTTACCCATGAAAATTTCTTGTCATATTCTTTTATTATAAGATTGTTTCTAATAAATTTAAAATATTCAAATACAATTCTTAATCATAAAAAATAAAAATAATTTTTCTAACTAATTGCTTTTATTATTATTATTATTATTATTTAGTGTTAATATGTATTAACTTATTAATAAAAAATATTTTATTATTAAAGTATTATTAACTTTATTTTTTATATTTTTTATTATTTTTAAAATTTTAAAATAATTATTTTTAATTTTTAAATGTAAAGTAGAATTAATTCTATATAATTAATAATAATAATAATAAATTTTTAATATTTAATAAAAGTTAAAATTTTTTCAATATTTAATAAATATTAAAATTAGAAATTTATTGTTAGATTGATAGATTATGATCATTAAACTAAATATGAATTTAAAAAACATTACACTATCAATATATATATTTCATAATCAAATTAAATAATAAAATTTTTAAAATTTATAAATTTCACAGTCCATCCTCGTACTGAAATGAATTTAACTCAGTTTAAAGTTGGTAATTTTGGACCTTTCATCGCAAAATTGGAAACAAAATCGGAAACAAAATCAACTTCGTAGCCTCAGATTTGGGGGCCAAAATTTAAGAATGGAAATACTTCCAAGTTCTATCTTTTCACAGTGGCATGGATCCCTAACTTTTCTCTTTTATGAATTATTTTCCTTAATGGGTTTATTTTATCTTCACAAAGAGTTGGAAAAGTTAACTTCTGGAGTTGCAAATATGTATTTTTAACACATAAAATGCTCCAAAACAGGAATAAAAGGGAAAAAAAAAATTCAAAGAAAAAGCATATTTAATATCACTCAATGTTGTCCCTTTGAATATGCCCACTATCTCCATGTACATTAAAATATTGATTCTAAACATTTCAAGTAATCTAACAAATTAAGAAAAGATGTGAGCTGTGAATCAATTTATTCAGCATTAGAGATAAAGCAAATCAATGAATTCAATAAAACTTTTAGATTACAATTAACTAAGAAATGGTCATCAAGCAATGAAAGGCTCTCCTATGATTCCTTTCGTTATCTTGACCTAGAACCCCTTTGTGTCCAAGAACCATCTCTAAAGGCAAAGCTGTATGAAAATTGTCATGCACCGCGGAGGTTCAATGAAATTCTCTAGACTTCTCCACCATATTCTAGAGTTGTGTAGGTTATTCTACACACTTGTAGATAATTCTAGAACTTGGTAGACATATGTATGTAATTCTTTTGCTAGTGCCGCACGGTCGTTGGAAGAAAAGACCAAGCCCGTGACAAAATTAAAGGAGGTTTAGAGTGCATGTCATCCATTTGTCACCATGCATGCATATGTAGATATAGATTAATAATGATTTGTCTCATTCTATTAATTAATACCTCTATGTTTATTTAATTAATATAATAATTAACAATTAAATTAATTCTAATTAATATTAAATTAATTATTAATTAATGTTAAATCGTTTTTTAAAACTTTCAGTTTTTCATTTTATTTGTTATAGAATTTGAATAATTTGTATTTCATAAAAATTTTATTATAACATTTCGTGAACATTTTATAAATTATATATTTATCTACTTTAATTAATATTATATTTATTTATAAGTACAATTTTAATTTTTTAAAATATTTTTTAATTTATTATCTAAATTTAGAGGATAACTTACTAGTTAATAATAAGGTAATGAACTAATTAATGTCACTATCTCACAATAAAAATAAGTTTAATTACTCTATCTCTTCATAAATAGATGTCGTTTGAAATTTTAGTTTTTATTCAAAATATTTAACGTTTCACTTTCACTCACAATTATCACTTATCAATAAAAAATTAATCATTTTTTACTTACACTATCCTTATTTAGCTATTGGAAAAATAAAATATTGTTCGTACAATAATAATAATATTTGTTGAGATCTAAAGATAATATAATATTTTACCTATGTATTAAGATATTTTTTAGTAAACTAGATTATAATATAAATCAGTGGCATATCCAGAAAAATTTTTAATGGATTTCAAATTTATAAAATATAAAAATTATAAATAAAATTTATCATAATCTATAAAATTTTAAATTAGAGTTTATTGATATAAAGAAAAAAGTTAAAAGAAAAAAATTACAATTGTTCACGTCATATTCTCTTGTTTCGAAAATGATTTATAATATTATAATTGCTAATATTTAATAATATTAAACTATTATAAAGTAAAAACTAATAGATTATAAATTATAAACTAAAGGCTACTAAATTATAAATTATAATAAATCAAAAAAATTAAAAATATCTATACTTTGAATCTGATTGAAATATTGATGAATTGATATTACTGTTCAGAGTAAAAAGATTTGATAAAAACCCTTTTTTTTTCTATTGAATGAACCAAAAACTTATATAAAGATGAAGAGGACAAAACAACTGTTTCAACTAATACTATTCACTTAAACGACGACACTTTGCTAGTTAATGTAATAAAATGGCCAATCTAACTAATCTATTGAAACAATATCGTCCATATAAATGAAAGCATGAAGTTTATCATCTCCTCCCCCCACTCCTTCCCCTCTCAAGTTGGTACAGGAGGCAAAGCGGACTTGCTCAACTAGACATATAGATTATCAAAAGTTGTTATAGATAAGGCCTTAGTAAACAAATATATCGGTTGAGACGAAGATGGAACATGATTGAGAGAAATAAAACCAGCTTTAAATTGATTGTGGATGAGATGACAGTTAATGTCTATATGTTTGGTCTGTTTATGAAAAACGGGGTTCTCAGTAATGTGAATGACAACTTTATTATTGTAGCAAAGAGGTATACGCAAAGCAATATGGATATGAAATTCGTGAAGCAAGTAACTGAGCCACTGAATCTCACAAACAATAGTAGCCATGTTGCGATATTCTACTTTAGCGGAAGAGCGAGAAACGGTGCTTTGCTACTTGTTTTCCAGGAAACCAAGGAAGAACCCAAGAAAATAAAATAACCCGTGATAGAACGATGGGTATCACGAAAATCGGCCTAGTTAGCACCACTATAGGTTGTGAGAGCAAAAAAATATTGCTAGAATAGAAAAGACCACGATCAGAAGTACCTTTCAAATAGTGGATAACATGAAGGGCATAATTCCAATGACTAGTGCATGATGCTTGAATGAATTGGCTTAACTGCTGCATAGAGAAAGTAACATCTAGGTGTGTAAAAGTGACATATAACAATCGACATGCGAATCAAGTAAGAGAATACCATCATCAGCAGAAAGAATAGAGCCCTTTATAAGAGGAGTAGCTGTTGTATGAGCATTTGAAGATGAACATCGTGGATCAGGTCATGGATATACTTACATTGGCAAACGAACAAGCTAGATGTGGACCTTTTAATTTCAATCCCTAGAAAATAACAAGCAGGGCCAATATCTTTAATGGTAAACTCACGACGCAAAAAAGCTTTAACAGATTGAACCGCAACAAGAAAAGTACCAGTATTGAGGACATCATCAATATAGACTAAGAGAGCAAGAAACACGACATCCTTAGAAAATGTGAAAAGACAATGATCATATGGAGACTGCCGAAAACCATAAGTTTGAAGTTTAGTTTTGAATTCCTCATTCCAATGGCGTGAAGCTTGACGTAGACCATATAAGGAGCATATCAATTTGCAAACTTGGCCAAGTGCAACTGTTTGATATCCCTTAGATGGGTATTATGTAAACCTCTTTATCAAGGTATCCATGAAGGAGTGCGTTGTTAATATCGAGCTGGTGAAGAACCCAGTTTTTAGAAGTAGCAATAGTTAAGAAAAGTCGAATAATGACTACCTTTGCCACAAGGGAGAATCTTCAACAAAATCCAAGCCTTTTATTTGATTAAAACCCTTAGCAACCAACCGAGTTCTGTACCTATCAATGGTACCATCAAGCTTGAGTTTAAGTTTATATACTCATTTAGAGCCAATGGCCCGTTTATTTGGTGGTAAGGAGGTTAATTCCTAGGTATGCTTCTAAAGCCCGTATTTCTTCCTCTATGGCTTGTTGCCATTCAACATATTGGATAGCTTCTGTAAAATTCTTAGGTTCCTACATGGTAGATAGATTAGCTAAGAAACAAATATGTGCATAAGAGTAGTGTCCACTAATCTTAGTGGGAATGGAAAGATGAGAGGAGGTACGGTGATCTGGTAAAGTGGAAGTAGTGAGATTAACTTCAAAATTAGCTAACCAAGCTAGTTGTTTAATTGTCCTACGACTTGTCCAGTGGGTAAGAGATGATATTGGTGAAGAAAGAGAATTGGAGCTAGGGGCTGAAAAGGGTACAACAATAGTGGGGTCTAATGCAATAGTATGAGAGGCTGATATAAGGTCATGTGATGAACTATCCTCTTGAGTAGAATAGGAAGTAGATGGCACAGTAAAAGGTACAGGTAAGACAAATGTAGGATCGAAAATGTTATGATTTGACAAGAGTGAGGAAGTTTGTTTTAAAGGAAAAATATTTTCTTGAAAAAGTATGTCTCTAGATACAAAAATATTATTATTTAATGGATCATAAAGCTTGAAAGCTTTTTGACTAGGTGAATGCCCCAAGTAAATACACAGTATAGACCTAAGAGAAAGTTTATTTTTGTTAGGTGTGTTATCTTTACCAAATGCTTGACAACCAGAAGTTTTAAGCAAATTATAATCAGGTAATCGGCTAAAGAGTATTTCAAAAGGCGTTTTCCAATTAAGAATTTTTGTTGGCAATCTATTGAGCAAAAATGTAGCATGTAAAACCGCTTCTCCCCATAATTCAGGGGGTGAGCCGGATTGAATCATTAAGGCCTTAGCAATTTGAATGACATGGCGATGTTTACCTTCAACTATGTCGTTTTGTTGTGGAGTATAGGCACAAGATTGTTGATGTAATGTACCAAAGGTATACAATAATTCTTGACATTTGGAATTTAAAAACTTAGCCCCATTATTTAATCTAAGAATCTTGATTTTTTTATGGAATTATGTCTCAACCATTTGAAAAAAGTTTGAAGGATAGTGACGGTTTGTGTAATATAACTCATCATGTATACCCACACTGCTTTGCTATGGTCATCAATTAAGGTTAGGAAGTAATTTGCTCCTGTGAGAGAAGTGGTTTTATGTGGGCCCCAAATATCAGTGCGTAACAAAGTAAAGGGTTGGTCAACCTGGTGAAATTGTGAGGAAAAATTGTTCTAACTTGTTTTGCATACATGACAAGCTTTATTCCAAAAATGTAAATGAGATATTACAATAGATGAAGGATGACCCATACAGGCATGCCAAAGCCCTACATTTACAACAATGTGCTTATTTATATCGTAAGCAAAAAAAGATTTATTTATAGTGTTAGAAATAGTAGGAATAATGGTTTTCTTTTGAGGGGTATAAAAGGAAATAGAGTTAATCACATATAGATTGCACATCAGCTTGCCTGTAGCAACAAGATTATTACTTTTTTAGTCTTGTAAAAAGCAAACACCATGAGTAAAAACATATTTAATATTTTAATTTTTTGTTATATTTGGGATTGAAAGTAGGTTGTGACTAAAAGAGGGGATAAATAATACATCATGCAGTTGCAATTTTCCAAAAAAATTCCCAGTAACTGAAGATTTCACTTGAATTTTGGTACCATTGGGTAAGTTAATAGTAATAGGGTAATGCAAAGGACAAAGATAAATGAACATTTTCTGGTTTGCACATATATGGCTCGAAGCCCCGCTATCTACTATCCAACAATCAAGAATTTGTAAGTGAGAATGAGTATTATCAATGATACCTGCAAATTCGTTAATTTGTGCAAAATTCACATAGTTATTGGTAGCCGTTCTTCCTTTAACCATATATTTCAAAACTTCTTGCTGCATAAGTTCATCAATGCTCTGTTGCTTAGTTTTCATAGAGTCTTGTTCTTCATTTATGTCATCTGTTGTCATATTTGCCTGGTGATGTGGCGGTCTTTTATAATGTTAATTATATGTGTCTCAAGTGCATTTTGTGTTAGTTTTCTCTTAATTTAGTTTCTTTTGATAATATTTTGTATTAAAAGGAAATGGCATAGAAAGTGAGCATTTTTGGGGCTGTTTGATGTAAAATTAAAGTCTACAAAGGCCGAAAACGAGACATAGGAAGTTTAGCATCGGTACCTAGGCATTCATCAGTGGCATGGTTGTGCAAGGCTATACGGGCGTGCTGTTTTTGAACAATAGGTACTATGCACGACCTGTGGAAAGTAGGGCAGCAATGATCGAACAATAGTGGTTTGTGGTAATAAATTCAATATTCACAAGTGCACGAACCACTGTAGAATGGTAAGCTCACTCTCGAGGTCGATCTCACAAGGAACGGTTCAGCTTAAATTATAAATTACCTTAAATTGCCAATAAATACAACTTAATAATCCTAAACACTGTTATCACAATTTTATGGTTCAAGAATTACTAACTAATCAAAAGCAATTAAATAATTAAAAGCAATAAGAATAATTGAAATTCAATCAATGAGACCAATTAGGTGTTTAGCAAGCATCCCTAGCTTGTAATCCCCTTCCTGAATCCAATCAAGCAAAATGAGATTTAATTTTATTAACTCTGCTTTAATTATTAACTACCTAAACCAATGATGTAATTAACATTCAAATCAATTTTTAGGTCAAATTACAGATGATTTGTCTATAACATAACTCTAATATGTTCATTCTAATTCAAATGTAAGATAGGTAGTCATACGTCTAATTAAAAGTAATAAAACACAATTGAAAATGGAAAGAATTAAACTTCATTCAATTTAAGGGAAATTTCTTACATCCTAGGTAGCTACTAAATACCTAAAAAAGAAATCAGTCAAGCATGGCTATTACTATGGTAAAATTGATAGTAATGCTAAAACTAAACATCATTACAACAATAAAAGAATGAAAACAAAAATCCAAAACCCACTAGAACTTATGAACTTGAAATCCCCTTGAACGGTTGATCACGTCATCCAAAGATCCAAGCATTAATCCCCAAGCATAGAGAATTCCAAGTTATTCCTGTGCTATTGCTGCAAATAGGTTAAGTAGCCTCTAAATTCTCTTTAGCCACGTCTTCTAGGCCTCGAAAGAATGAAATAATTATGTTCAAAATCTGTCCCCTAAAATCTCCCCAAAACTCCTTTTAAGTCCCCATTTTATTCACTAATTATATGTCACAAGGAAGTCTCAACCAATAGAAATTGTGTTTCAAAACATAGGCCCATACAATCCACGGTCAGATCTTCAATTAAACATATGAAATTGCAAGTCACGACGGTGCATGGATTGTGCTTTATGCACCGATTGTGCACAGTGTGTACCCTGAAGAAGATGCATGCCCGTGGCTCTCTACATGCTTGATCACTGTTGTCCTGCTTTGCATGTGTCATGCATAGTACCTGTTGTCCAAAAATAGCACCCCTATAACGCCAACTAATTAGGGGCTAGATATAATAAGTGAGTGATATACATAGAAACTACATGACAAATATTATAAATAAAATGGAATAAATGACTAAATTAAAAATTAAAATAAATTGAATTGATTAATACAGTTAATTTTATTAGAAAAAAACCACCTAATTAAATTGTATTTCAGTAAAACTAGATATATATAAAAATGTGAAAACGATAAAAAATATAAATAAACAAATAAAAAAAAGAATAAGAAAAAGAAAAGAATAAGAAAAAGGATAAAAAGAAATTAAATTTAAAAAAAAATAAAAAAAGAGAGAAAATAAGAAGGTATAAAAAAAAAAAAATTTTGAGGCTATAGTGGTGGCAAGTCATTTTAGCCCTATAAAAGATGAGTTTCTCCATTTTTTTCTCCATCCTTCTCCATTCTTCTTCTTCTTCCTCCCATAATAATCTCTTTCCTTCATTCTTTGGCTCAAAATTTTACAGCAAAATCACTCTAAAATAATTTATTATTAGTAAGTTATTTTTTCTCCATTGTTATTGTGTTCTTTAAAGCTGTTAGGGTCGTATTATGACAGTGTTCTATGCTCCGATTTTGATACCCATAGAGATTGATTCTAGAAAAGTGTTAACCATGAAACTTTAGATTTATGTCTAGGTAAATAATTTGGTAGGATTTAGTATATAGAAAGAGATATATGTAATTGATTGAGACTGGTTCATGTAGGAGTATCAACAAGATACCTTACAATATTGGCTTGTTTGGATCATCTTAAGAGCCGAATTAAAGGAAACTTAAAACATAAAAATTGTATATCTATGTGTTCTATAGTCTTATACTAAATTTTGTATAAATCTCTATCGTGTAGGTTGAGTTATAATTAAATGAATCATGACTGTCTCTTAATTGAATTGCTTCCTTATACCTATGCAACTCTAGCAAATACGTACTCACTTTTGAGCTATTTATATACCTAATTAACAAAAGTTTAAAATATGAAAGTTTTAGGTCTATATCTTAGATAAATTTCTGTGAAGCCTTACATCAAAATATTTTGTGAGTTATGACTATAAAAAAGGACACTGATTGGGTAGTTATCTTGTGCAGGATCAATTATATTATCCCTATTAATTGAGGATATTAGATATCAAATTAGTAAAAGTAAAAACATAAAAAATGTTCTAAACGGTCCTATATAACTTCCTACAAAGTTTCACAATAATAAAATACATATATTGAAATATATGAATTTTTAAAAGTAGTGTTTCAAAACTGTCCAAGGGCATAATACAGAGCAAATTTTGGAATTGTACCAAAAATTGTATAATACTCCAAAAATTCTAAAATTTTAAAATGTTATAATTTTAACTGTTAAATTTAATTAGAAATAAAAATCATGTAAATTAGATAAGTATAATGAAAGTTATAGAGTTAATGGGTCTAAAAGATCATATTGTCATTTAGAGAAATTTTAGTTATTTATTTAAACCAAATTAAAAATAAATATTCTAACAATGTATTAATTAATTATATTTTCAAATTAAGTCCTAAAAAAGTGAAAGAAACGTAAAGCCCCAGATTTTGAATTTTAAAAAAGCTCTATTGATAGACATGTTTTATATATAGTTAAGAACATGATTTATATTTTGGTATTGTACATATATAAATAGTTGGATATGATATTTGGTAAGCCAGAAACCGTTTATTTTGATAGTTATAACCAAGTGTAATATGTTTATATAATATGATTGTATATTTTGAAAATTGAATTTGCAGTCCGTTGCATTCACCGTAATTCTCCTTAAGCTCTTTCCACAATTCCTTTATAGAAGGTGTGCATATAAAAGATTTTGCAATTTCTTTGTTCATCATGTTTAGAATCCATAATGTCACTATCGAATCTACTCGATTCCACTTCTCATACTCATCTAATTCTTCATTTGAAGTCTCTGCATCTTGATTAATGAAATTCAATTTGTTCTTTGCCCTGAGCGCGATTCTCATGGATCGACTCCATGCCAAATAATTGTTTTCGTCCAACAAACTAGTGACAAGCACCATGCCAGGATTATTTGAACGTTGTAGTTGCATCGATCCACCATTGTTGTAACCTCGAGCTTCTTCTATTCTTCTATTTCTGTTTCTTCTGGCTTTCGCCATTCCCAATCTAACATTCAATCTTGAAAAAACAAGTAAATATAGTAGTTGTTTTGTGATTCTTAGAAGAAAGTCGCATAAGAAATCCAATCTTCCACCGTAGGCTCTAATACCATGTTTAGAGTAAAAAAGGTTTGATGAAAACCCATTTTTTTTCTATTGAATGAACCAAAAAGTTATATACAGATGAAGGGGACAAGAATAACACTTTCGGCTAATACTATTCACTAAAACGACAACACTTTGCTAGTTAATCTAATAAAATGGCTAATCTAACTAATCTATTGAAACGATGTCGTCCATATAAATGAAAAGCATGAAGTTTATCAATTACGCCTGCAACTTTTCTAATTGAAAGACTTAAGAAACAAGGAAAATGGTAGAAACATTAAAGAGTATGTGAGTAGGAAAGTAAGAGATAGAATTCTAAACCGCCTATTCTAAGATTTATTTAACTTTAAGAAATGGTACTTATTTCAATATTTTTTATCTCAATTAATCTAAAATATATATACTCTATCTACTTATTTATTTTATTTTATTTAAAAAAAAGTGTTATTATAAATAATATTTTTCTTCTACTGTTTTCAACTGCTGTGTGTGTGTTTTTTTTTAAATTATTTTAACATTTATTAGTAATTTAAGAATTATAACTTTTTCGTTTTTTACAGCTTTTCCACTTTTCAAATGTAACTTATTTTTCCAAGATTTAGGTGGAGACGTGCAGTTTGGGAATGAAATAACATATTTATAATTTTTTATCATTATATATTAAAGGGAAGAATTAATATTTTTTTTTTTGAAAAAAGTTTAAAAAATAGATTTTTGGTTTTCGACTTATGTAACTTTAAGTATAAAGTATTTTTTTTGTGCAAAATAATATATGGCTTATACTGTTAACAATTTTAAGTATATACCACTAATACCGTTAAAAAAATCTAATGTGGCGAGACTCTTTCTCTTAACATCAACAATTTAAATTAAAAACTATAATCTCTCATATTTTCTCTCTCTCTCCCATTTTCTTTACTTCAGTTGCACAAACTTTTTTCTCCAGCCAACTCGCGCCTCTGATCACCTAGTGCTATTGCCAGCTCCGTCTCTCTCTGTCTTCATCTGACCCCATTCCTTCAACCTTCAAAGCACCATTGTTACTCTCTCACTCCCTTTCATTTCCATCTCTCACCTCCACCTTCAAATCGGCACCATCCTTTTTTTTTTCCTACAAATCGCGTTGTCATTTGACTATATCAATGTTAAATGTGATTCTTTGAAACTAGGAGTGACAACGAGGCGAATTCAGGAAGGATTTTTTCGACGGAAAAATTTTTTTGTCTCCATCCCCACATCCGACGAGGATGGAAATCCCTAACCCGATCCGATCCAATCACAGATTTTTATAATATATATATTTTTTTATTTTTTTCACTATTTAAAATTATTTTTTATTTTTAATTAATTAGTTAATTATATAATTTTTAAATAAAAAATATTTTTTACTTTAAATAAATGTTATATTCTTATTTTATTATTTTTAAATTTATTAATTATATTAAAATATAAATAAATATTATATGCATAAATATAAATAAAATTACCGGGGCAGGGATCAAATCAGGGATTGTATATACCATCTCCGACCTATCTTTAATACAAAAAATTTCAAGGTCGGAGTAGGGCATATAGCATATATTAGATGAAAAAATCCGCTCCATTAGAAGCGGGGCACCACAGGTTGAAGACAAATTGCTATCCCTATCCAAAACCTAAAATAGATGAATCAGAGTTGGATCTGTTGGATTTCGATTTTGGTGGGTTGTGCCAGCTAGGGTGTGCAAAGAGAGAGACACACAACAAGGTAGCTTTGGAGGGCTGCTGAGGAGCTCAATATGAGGCCTCTGCCCACAACTTAACTTGCATTGTTGACTGCTTGTTGGAATCGAAGAGATGAATTTTTTATTTTTTTTATTTTTTTTCTTGGTTTTATTTGTTGGATTTGTGTAAATGTTTTTTATTTTTTTTATTTTTCTACTGATTTTCTTGTTTCTGAGATGATTTATTGCTATGATGAGATTTAATTTTCTCTCAATTCTAAATGTTGGTTGTTGGGGTTTTCTTGTTTTTAATGTTGAATTTTTTTTTTTTGGTTGAAATGAAAAAAAATGGAAAGTGCCATGTAGAAAAAAAAATTGAATTTTCTGGATTTTCTTATTTATAAGATTGAATTTTCTGAAATTGATAAAAGTGAAGGAGGCTGAGATTAAAATGGAAAAAAAATGGAAAGAGATTAAATTTTATAGAATTGGTGGCTGGATTGAGGGAGGCTGGTGGCCGGACTGAATTTTTTGAAAAAATAATTTTGGGAATTTGAAGTTTTTTATTATTTTAATTTTTTTAAATTATCATTTATGTGGGATTATTAAATGACATGTAGGAGTGATAAAGTGCTATGTAGAAAAGAGAAAGACATGTAGGAGAGAAAAATAGTGCCACATCAGATTTTTTTTAATTGTGTTAGTGATATGTACTTAAAGTTGTTAACGGTGCAAACCACATTACTCGTTTTGTACAAAAAAATATCATGTATTTAAAGTTACAAAAATCAGAAACTACATATATATTTTTTGAACTTTCCCCTTTTTTCTTTTTAGGTTATCAGTTGCCACCCTATTCATTGATGTATGTCCACTCTTGATCTAGATTATAATATAATTTGAACAATAATATATTTGTGGTAAAGATATTGTTTGGTAACTCCAAAGTAGATTATAATCTATGTCATAATTTAGTTTGATCATAAAAATAATATAGTTTAACCGATAATTTATTTTTGGCAAAGTAGCTTATTTAGAAATAAGTTAAATTATAATTTCAAAAAAAAATGATAGTAGAACTAGAATAAAAAAAAAAGTTACTAGATTATAATTTTCCTTTTCCTTTATACCTTTGTTTCTTTTATTTTGGTGTTATAATAATATAATTATTAAACTATTAAATTATAAATAATATAATTATTATATATATATACTGTAATTTAAATATATTTTATATAATATTTTTTAAGAATATAAACATATTATTTTATGTCATTTTATATTTTTTACTTATACTTGCATTTAGTTTTACCAAACAATTTTACTTAAATAAGTTAGATTATCATTTATAATTAGATTATCAACTTGAAATTATATTATTAGCTAATAGTTAGATTATCAGTTAGTTTTACTAAATAGAGTCAAAGTAGTTTATTTGGAAAAAAAGTCATATAATCATCCGAAAAATAAATTAATATAAAAAAATTAATAAATTATAATTTTTCTTACTTTTTATATCCTTACTTTTTTTTAATCAAATGACGTGTTATAATAATAATTAAATTATTTAATATGTATATATTTACTAATGAAAAATTAGATAATAAATGTTGATATGTTTATTATATTGGAATGAAATATTTAATATAATTTTTATAATATATAATATGAATATATATATATATATATTATATAATTCATTTGTATTATCAATTTAAATATATTTTATAATGTTTTTGATTAATATACAAATATTATTTTACATTTTTTAATTATCTTTTTAGGTACTTCTATTAAACATTTTTAATTAAATCAACTAGATTATCACTATTAGAATATTTACAGCTAAATTATTAGGTTACAATTAAGTTATTAGTTAGTTTTACCAAACAAAGCTTAAATATATTATTTCTATTTTAGGATAATTTGCAGTGTCGAGAAAAACATAAAATTTATGTAATTAGCTTATAATAATAAAATTAAACAATCAAAATCGTACAATATATAATTAGGGAAAATGACTTTTGGATTTTGATAAGTTGATAATACATACATTTGAATATTGTCAAAACAAGGTTCAATATTTTTTATATCAATTAAAGGGTAATTTAATTGACATTTACAATTATTTGAATTAAATAATATGTTAAGTAACTACTAATTTAGCAAAAATTTGACATGATTATTTATTATGTAACTCATAGTTGATTAAACTTCATTATAAACTAAAAAAAAATATTTATTTTTTATAAAAAATTCCATTTAAATAAGCAGGTTTGAATTGGGAAAGATATACCTAATTAATTTGTTTTTTATAAAGTAAATCATTTTTTAATTTTGACTTAACGTAAATAAATATTTAAATTTAAAATTTGCTGCAATTAGACTCTTTATAGACTAGATTTCTTAAACCAAATCTATGAACTAACTCGGTTTGATGATGATGATTTGCTTTGCAAAGTATAATTTAGAAATTAATTTATATTGAGTTTAAAGTTTGAAAGATTATTTGTATTGAATCAAAATTAAATGAATAATTTATTTTATAAAAATACGAAAAGGTAAAATAAAAAATATTGTTACATCGCATGAAATTTTTAAAATAATCTAAAATAGAAAATAAATTTTTATAATATAATTGAAAGAACATTTGTTTTACAAGTTATAGTTGAACGAAGAAGTAGAAGAAAGAAGAATATCATTGTCTCTTATTTTACAGTATTCTTCTTCCTTAAATCTAAATTTCCTTCTCCTTCTCTCTGAAGCTTCAACACCAATCACCGAATCTATCTCTGTAACACTTTCTTTCTGAGAGAAAAAGAAGAGGAAGAAGATGAAGAGAGTGTTCGGCGTTAAGAAAGACAAAGAACCTCCTCCTTCTATTCAGGATGCTTCCGATAGGGTTCATCTCTTTCCTTGATCTTTTTTCAACTATTGTGTCTGTGACTATGATTTTGATATCTATCTCCTTATTTTGATTATTGTTTGTTTGGGAACTGATGTTAAGTGTAGTAGGATGTTTTCATGAATTGAATTTTCCAATAATCATGGCTTTCCATTTTTTCACATAACCTTCAAAATTTGGGTAAATTTCAAAAAATTGATTGTTCTTCGTTTTGGATGGACATATCGAAGGCAAATTCTGCTCCTGATTTATGTTTTTTTTTTGTTGGCAAATTCAGATTATTTTTGGCAATAATTTTGGAGTAATTGTATTTTTTATTTATTTAAATCCTGTGTATGTGTTTTTTAAGGATTGTTGTTGCCGGACTTGTAATTCAAGATATATTACCTTGGGCAGATTAATAAGAGAGGGGATTCAGTGGATGAGAAGATCAAAAAGCTTGATGCTGAGCTCACTAGATACAGGGAACAGATTAAGAAAACACGACCTGGACCTACTCAGGAGGCGATTAAAGCTCGAGCTATGAGAGTTCTCAAGCAAAAGCGAATGTGAGTTTTATCATTGCTCTTTTATGTACATTCAGTAACAAAATTGTCACCTGCTGAGCGTTTACTCTATCAATTTTCTATTGAATTGATCCTTGTAGGTAGACAGCCACAGGCTACTTTCTGAACGTCATGTAAATATATTTTCTAAAATAAAATGCGGGGAGAACTAGTTTAAGTGACCTTTTTTATCCATTCCTTGAACTTTAAAAATCCAATACTCTTCCCTCTATCTGTTTCTGTTGTAAGCTGTATGTCAATTGAATTGCGTAATACATTTTTTTAGTTGCTGCCCACAATATTTAAAGCCCCCCAAATTTGGCATTTTTTTGGCTGATTAAACTATGAACTTTACCTTCTCAATGAAATACTTTCTGAAATTACTCTTTTAAGCAATAAACTATTGTATATTAGCACTCATCATCATCATGTTGCAGCTGCCTGAAATCCCTTCAGGTGTTATTTATTTTCAGGAAACTTTAACCTATGAAAATATTTTTCTTGCTCTATCTTAATGGCTATAAAGTATTTGTCTGTCCTGGCATGTAGTAAAGCTCCTAGATTAGATACATTATCCTTTTTAGCACAGAGGATTTGGGAGCATCTTCCAATTAGACTGCAGATTTTAACTTATTACAACAAGCTTTATGCTTTAGAAGCAATATAAGCCTCCAAAGCACTTAGTTTTTGTTCAGAAGTAACATATACAAATTAACTTCAACATTTTCTGTCTGCTCGCTTTCTGCTCAACAAAGGCCATTGATTTTTATTGTGGCTCAGACCAACCCTCTAAAAAAATAAATATATAAGTTTCTCATCTTTTAGTGGATAACTCAAGAGAATGAAACCTAATTATCATGTATCTTCTTCTAGATTTAATGAATTCAAGTAAGAATGTCTGCTAAAAATCTTCCATGGGGATAAATGTGACTAGAGGTCTGTGATGTTGTCGCTTGATGGAAGCTTAATTTATTCCAGTTCTATGCTTTACAGTTTGTTGCAATCAACTCACTGCCTTTAGAATCCATCATAAGATCTATGGGAACTGTTGTAGCATACTAGTCAATTACGAGACTGAAAATTGAGTTATTCTGCTTCAACATAAGCCAATTTTCTTAGTGAGTCATTGATTTCTACATGTACACACAATCATCTAACCTGTCCAATTTTCTCTAGATGTTCTGTAAATATGAATTATTTCTCTCTTCTAAACCTCCTTTTGATAGTAATCTCTCTCTATCTTTCTCTCTCGTCACTCAAAGCATATATCTCTTAATTACTTTTAGCATAAATCCCATAGTTGTTAAAGGCGTGCCCGCTCAAGGCTCACCAGGCTCCAGCTTCAACGCCTTGAAAACGTAAAGGCGGGCGCTGTCACAAAGGTGCGCGCAAGGCACGCCTTTGTGCCATGTGTTAAATATTTGTATTTTTTTTTGTTTTTAGTGGAAATCTAAATCATTGATTATAAATTGAAAGAACTCTTAGTATGTATTATCACACCTAATTATTTCCAAAACAAATAATAAAAAAGAAAAAAAAGGTTAGGGCAAAGAAAATATCTGTTCTAGCCTCCATAAAGATAATTTGAATAGCACAATTTAAGCGTAAAACTAATTGTGCTTTATTATGATAATTCATAATTGATAAATATTAGAACCTGTTAAATACATTATTAGTAAGCTTAGGATCATTGTGTATTTAGTAAGCCTATGAGTCTTGTGTTTAGGATATTAAATCTTAATTAAGTTTTTTTCAATTTTTTTTGTTATAACTTATGTGTTTTGAGTTTTAATATTTATAATATTATATTACCTTGCTAGTAGTCTAATAATAAAATTTATAATTTTTTTTTAATTATTTTTTATTTTTGCGCTTCATGTCACTCAGGCGTGCGCTTGCGCCTAGGTTCCAGGACCCCTTAGCGCCTTAGTGCGCCATGCGCCTTTAATAATTATGATAAATCCAAAGTTCATCTCCGTGAGTTCTTTGAACTTGTTTGAATTGGGCCTCCAACGCATAACAAAAAAGGAGGATTTGCTTTCCCTTTAACTGCCCTTGCTGCTTCAGACATGATGTATTATCCCTCCAGATTTATAATCAAGAAGATCCTGTAAACAATCTCCCATTTTCTCCCATGCAACCCAACAGAATTCAAAATTGAGGAGATGGGGCTGGAAATGTATGAGAGCATGTTGAAGTTGATTTTCTAGATGGATAGCTCTTGAGATTTGGAAGTTATATTGTAGGTAACTTTTCTGAGCCATAGAATGTATTTCATTGGTGCTGACATTACCAAAATGGAGAGAGAGAGAGGGTTGAAGAGGTGGACATTTGGTTACTGAATAAGACACAAATAGATTCATATAGGCCTTTTCTAAGTTTGTATTATCTAATACTGATGTCAACAATCCATTTACTGACCATTTTGAAGTTCATTAATAAGTTCAATGTCCGTGGATAAAGTTTAATCATGTTACTGGTTCATTAATAAGGCTTGTGCTTCCTGCTTAGGCTGAATGAAATATATTTATTTTCTCATAGTTTGCTGCTAGGATAACATCATGTAACATTATTTTGTTTTGTTGATCTTTTTTTTACTTGGAACTTCCACAATTTATAAAATTCATCAATCCATGGGACAGGTATGAAGGACAACAGGACATGCTTTACAACCAGACTTTCAACCTTGATCAAGTTGCATTTGCTTCTGAGGGTATTAAAGATGCTCAACAAACTGTACGTCTTTAAGTACTTTCAACATTTTTGAAGATTTTGTTTTCAGAATAACTTCTTAGAAGGGCTTTATACTACTGAATGCATGTCATGGATTGATTAAACTGCAGAGATAGGGTTACAAATATTAATTTGAAGCTTTCTTACAAGTTTGGCTGCTTTATAAATTTAAATCAGAAAATGGTAGATGCCTTTTATCCCATGAAACTCTATGCTGCTGGACTTGTTCCCATTCCCATCGAGCAGTTCATCACCCCCCGTCATTAACCTAAAATTATATGTAACTACTGCCCCTCCTTTCTAATTGATATGGGATCATTAGCTCTCTGAATCAACTCACAAAAGGAGAGAAGTAATCACATTGTTTGCTTTTGTATGTTTTTTTGGTTTACTTGAACATCATGCCTCATTTTTTTTTTCCCATTTTGGTTTGTATTTTTCCCCAAATTAATTCATTGAAAAAACAAATATCTATCTTTATTTTTTTGGTATATAAAAAAAAGATTTGCTACCATGAAATGATCACATAATTGGGAAGCTTATATTCTAATGAATAAGTGCAGCAAAACAGTCAGTGAAGAGTCGCCATAAAGTACTTTGTTTGTCTCTTTGATGTGCATTTTCAAAAACTTAAATTTCATGGGCACACTTGGGCTTAAAATTTCATGAGCTCTGCTCATTTCAAGTTTGATTTTATGTAATGCAACCGTTGTTCACTGATTTGACCACTCTTCTGATTTGAGGATCCACTGGATAACATGTATCTCCAATTTGTTGATCTATAATAGTGTTGTGTTCTTTTGAGGTCTCACTAGTATCTTTGTGAAGGGTTTTGATCATGTATCACATACATATACGCAGCGGAAAATAAAAATTTTCAAAACCCGAATCAAAGGATTTTCATGTGCCAATTAAAACTAATTTAATCAAAGAAAATTCAGAATTTATACCTTTATAATTTCTTGATTTTTCTTCAACTTCTCACCTTGTTGGGTT
>CATIWF010085459.1:0-16732 GCA_949630135.1 Balakata baccata
GCCTTTTTCTTATTCTGTGGATAGATGTTGAAGCCTGAAAAACGGTGATCCACCACCAGCAACAGTAATTATCAGAAATACATTGCTATTTTTCGTGCTTTTATCTGTTAGTCAATCTGAGGGAATCCTCCAACATACAACCAAGAAAATAAGTTAATGTTGTGGGAGAGATTCTTGAAATTGTGCCCCAAAAAAAGAAGTTGTGTCTTTGAGTTTCTTTTCTTTTCTTTTCTTTGTTTTCTTTTTCTTTTTTTTTTTTCCTCAAAGCAAAAAATGTGGAGCATAAAAGGGAGAAAGAGTCGGCGGGTCTACTTTTTCACCGTCGAAGATCATGGGCTTTTACATTAATTATTTCTTATGTATACATGAAATATTCTAAACTGACCACCATATAGCATAACTGTCATAACTAACCTAAAGTGTTCATTCAAGTCAACCAACCACCTTAATTAGCTCCATAAATCTACTAATTTCTGATATTAAACGCTTTTTAATATTTTTATTGTCAAATTGCATATATAATTTCTTTTTTTTTCCTAATTACATGTATATCAGAAAATGATTATATTGATAATTAAGAGAATTATTATATTCTGAATTTAAAGTTAACCACACTTTGAATTTAAATTGAATTATTATATATAATTTCTTATTATGTCATCATTTATATCAATAAAAAATCTTTTTTTTTAACTATTGTTTTAAATTAGTCTTGAAATTTATTAGCATTTATAAAAGTACTCTTAAAACTTCCATTTCCAAGATAATAATCAATTGAGGATTTTTTTGAAAAAAATATTAAGAAAAAATATTAATTTAATTTAATTAATTAATTTTCTTAATATGCGCGTAAACTAGAACTAAATCTATTTTTTTAAGATAGAGGAACTATTATTTAATTTAATTACTTGAAGAATTATCGCTTTAATTAATTAATTTAAACAAGATTTATGGGGATTTTATATATGAATTAATGCGGATTGGTTAATTGTTACGGTATTACCATCTGATTGAACTAATATACATATGATATAATAAACTAACTAAGCAAGATTTCTCCAATGAAAGAATACACAAGTGCAATAAGTTAATGTGAAAGCCAAAAAGGGCAAAAAAAAAAAAAAAACTAATTTGGATAATTAAATACTATGGAGTATAATCCATTGATTTGAGGAAGTCTTTGCATCTTGCTGTATTTAGTTGAAATGAGAGAATCCTTCCCTGCTTATCATGTGGTCTTACAACGTTTTAACTGTGAATATGCACGTTTTAACAGTGTATTTCATATTTGTATTTATTTTTGGTCTTTATTAATTTTAAGACATTTTCAAAATTTAAAACTATATCCCAAATTCTTATAATAAATGCGAAAATCGTGAGTCCTTAACTTTGCATGAGTTTCGCTGTACAAAAGTCATATATAGAACGTGCAGTGCATTTTGTTTCAGCCAAACTTCTAATTTCCTTATTGTTTCAACAATCGCTGGTTGTCTTTTATCCTCATTTATTTGAGAATGATAAGGTTACGTATTATCTAAAAATAGATAAAATAAAAGAAAAGATAATATCAAAAATATAACTAGCACTTATCTTTTATTATATATATATATATATATAATATCAAAAAAATTTTATCTCCATTTCCATACCATACAAGAAAGGGGATCTCCGGTCTCCGATTTGTTAAAAATTTTTACTTTATTTTAATATTAATAATGTTTTTTATTTTCATTATTTTAGGTAATAAAGTTAATTACAAAATATTTTAAGTAAAAAATTATTTTTTATATTAAGGAAGGGCACATACAAATTTTCTCTATCATATCCTTGCTACAAAACACTTTGGGTTCGGAGTAGAAAAAAAAATATAAAAAATTGCCTTCTTTTGAAGCTAGTTCGGATAGGAACCCATTAGATCCAATTATCGTCCCTAATTATTTTTGTAAATTGAGATGAAAGGAAAAATAAGGAGAGAAAAAAAAAAAAAGTGATGGCAGATAAAAATGTCATGTTTTCTTCGGATAGTATTTTTACATACAATCTGTTAAAAGAAACTTTTAAATTACATTAATAATAAGTTTTAGCACTTTAGTAATGCAAATAAAATTTCAGGAAAAAATCATTACAAGTATTAGTGCAATTTACCCGCATATCTTATAATATAAACTCATGTGCGACATATATTCCATGTGGTTACTCAAGTCAACAACCTTAATAGCTTGCGTGATTCTATTAGTTATACCAGCCGTCATTCTATAGCTACTTTAGAAACTTGCGTGGTCAAAATTTTAAAAGTACTTTATAATTTTCAAATACCTATATCGTAAGTCAGCATATAATTACTGCTTCACTAATTAAGCTTATATTTTTCTAGTTTCAAATATTTAGTGATATGAATTTGTATTGGGTAAGTCTGAAAATTTAACTACATACTGCCAAACTTTAGAATTTTTCCCTTTTTATTTGGCGTATAGTAATAGAAAATCCATTTTCTTTTCCATCCATTTACAATTTGACTTACCCATTTAAATTTTTAATAATTTTGACGAAAATAGTTGCAATTTTTATTTTTTAACTTGTGCCAAATTGAGAAAATTAGGTACCTATCCATACTGATTTACTTGTAATCCTTAAGCAAAGAATATATATATTATTTAAAGATATGATCACTCGATTAATTTCATCTAAGGTCACTTAACTTTGGTATTATTGCAGTAAAGTGACCTGTACAGTGGCGTATGTCATGTACTAACTAGAATACTAGCACGACTTTTAAAGATATGATCACTCTAAAGCAATGTTTGGTTCATATAATGAAATATGTATGAAATAAAATATCAATTTCTAAGGAATAGAATAGGCAGAAATAGAATAATTATTCTTAAATAATTGTTATTCCATGCATTGGTTAATGAGTTTAGATTAACTATTCCTGTACAAAAATTATTAATTAAGCATTATATTTAAGTGATTTTCCCCTAGAGCTCCTTATTCTAAGTGATTTTCCCTTTATTAAAAAAAACTCGGTTTATAAAAAAAAGTATTATATTAATATGTATGTAGCATGAGGCTTGTTCATGGCTGTTTAGCTGATGATATATTAGTTTTAGGTGGTTTTTTTATCATCTTGGACTCATTTCATATATATATATATATATATATATATATATATATATATATATGGTGGATGGTGGTGACGTGATTAGTTCATATTTTACAATATTTTTTAGGTTAGATTATGTATTTTTAAGTCTTGCTTTTGTGTTAATTGTGATGGAATTTTGTTCATGTGCATTATTTATGTTTTAGGTAAGGTTTGGATATTAAAAGCTATGAAACGAGGAGGGTAGATTGACACGGGCATGTTAGTGCTTATCATGACACAGGCGTGTAGATTGAGGAGCTTGGTCATGCCATTTGAAGCTTTGCTACTAGATCAAGTGACACGGGTGTGCTATTTCTTCTGGCTGGTTGTGTCATTATTGTTGGGCTACTGGATTAGGTGATATAGCGTGCTATTTCTTCTGTCTGGTGGTGTTACCTTGAGGATTGCTTCTGTATGAAGTGACACAAGCGTGTCATATCGACACGACCATGTCATTTCTTGGATGTTTCAGAATCCTTTTCGTGTTGGGAATATGAATTTGTTAAAGTATGGGGCCTATCTTTGAATGCTTACTTCTGATTGGCTGAGACTTGTACTTGTGGATATTTACTACTTTTTTAGAGTAGGAAAAAGAGTCATAAGGAAGAAACTCAATCTCAAAATCCGTTTTTTATAAACAATTCATTTTATTAAAATAAGGGGAAAACCCATCTTGAAGGGGGGTAAAAAAGGTGAAAAAACCCTAGGTAAAACTAATACATCAAAATGAATAATTCTATGGGAGACCAAAACATGACAAGACGAATTGGGGCATATGAATGAATTTATTAGACCTTGAAACTCCTTGCTTAGCCAAGCAATGTGCCATAAAATTATTTTCTCTTCTTATGTGGACAAAAGACATTAATCCAATACGTTGCTTATGTGTTTCAATAAGATAGAATTCCTAATGCAACTCCTATGGTTTATGTGAATCTTCTCCAATGAGCCAAGCAATGGCATTTGATAACTCAGATTCAAAGATGATATGTGGAAAGAATGAAGACTCATATTCTGCTGTGATTTGAACAACGTATTGTATGACCACTACCTCAGCTGCATTAGAATCCACAATCCCACAAGATGCAGAGAAAAGACATATAACATAACCCATAGAGTCTCGAAGGACACCTCTTACTCCTGCAGGCCTTAGTTTTCCAAGAGATGAACTGTTTATGTTCCATTTAATAAAATCTGGAGGAGGAGCAAACCACGCACAGAGAGATGGTCTGAGGTTGGGCCTAGAGCGGTGGAATTTAATAGCGTCCACTCCTAAGAGGAGATTTTGGTTTTGTAAAAGACTTTCAACACTAATAACTCACAACTATGCCTTTGATCTATGACCAATGATGAAAAAGAGGTTCGCAGATTTCAGAGCTTTTCCATTAGAGACTACTTCAATTCGTTCCTGCCAAATAGACTATAGAATTGCATGAAAGATAATGGACCATACATTTTTTTTGAAATGAGCAAAACACTAAGAAATCCCATTGAGAAAATATGTCAATCAAAGATCTTGGAATTACCCATCAATACTCTACCAGGCACAAAATTTATACCATAATACACTGGCCAATGGGCATAATAATAGTAAATGATCAACCGTTTCCTCCGTGCTATTACATAGGGGGTAAAGATTGTTGTTGGTTGGTATAATACCCTTAGCACACAATGCATCTTTGGTGTTCAACCTGTTAAGAAGTGTAAGCCAAGAGAAAACCTCCACTTTAGGCAGAACAAAAGCCTTCTAAACCTTAGCCACGTGGGATATATGAGGACAAGGAGATTAAGATGACATTGAGTCAACTGCAAACTTGACTGAATAGATTCCATTGGGACTGTAAGACCAAATCAACCTATCACGATTAAATGGAAAGATATGATAGTTTGAAACTAGGCTGAGTAGAAGTTGTTATTGTTCAGATTCCCAAGGTAAGCTGCTTATTCCATCTGAAAATTCACTCCCATTTGAGGCCATCCCAATGGCCCATATTTCTAATAGAGGCACTCTAATCAAGAGAAATATTGAACAATCTAGAGAAATATTCAGAAAGAGGGGTATCAAAAACCCATATGTCAACCCAGAATTTGCAATTATCTCTATTGCGAGGCATAACCTTAATACCACTATTGAAAGGTAGGAGGAATTGAAGATTTCATATATCTTTCCAAACATTAGAGAATTGATTAGTTGACACAACATATGAGAGAGAATAACTAGGGTCAATGTTATATTTTTCAATAATAACTCTTGCCCAAAGATTGTTATCTCCGCTCTCTTTTCTAATACGCCAAAGCCATTTGAAGACCAAGGCTTTATTTTTGTCGATCAAGGATCCAACACCTAACCCTCCCACTTTCTTAGGCATTTGAATGATATCCCATCTAATATTGTACATTTTCTTTTTCTCCAATAATCCATCTCAGAAAAAATTCCTAAATAAAGAGTTAATATGAAAAGCCATAGATTTAGGAAGCTTAAACAGGGAGAGGTAATATATTGGAAGACTATTCAGAGATGCCTTAATCAAGGTAAACCTTCCTCTAAAAGACAAGAATTTTGATTTCAAGGAGGCCAACTTCTTCTTAATTTTCAAATAATAGGCTCTCACACAGATCTATGCATATAGGAATACCTATGTAAAAGAAGGGGAGGAATGAACAGTTACAAAGAAGGAGATTAGCTACTTCTATGACCCAAGAATCGGCCACATTAAGCCCAATGATAGAACTCTTTTCAAAATTGATATACAAGTTAGATATGAAAGAAAAATACTTCAGTAGATGCTTGACATTAATTAGGTATGTCTCATGTGCATTCCAAATTAGCAAAGTATCATCTGTGTATTGCAAGTGTCAGATCTTTTGAGAGTCAGATAAGAATGAAACACTAGAGAAAATCTAGTTGAAGATGCTGACTTAAGCATTACAGAGAGGCATTCAGCTGCTATAACAAAAAGGAGAGGGGAGAAAGGGTCGCCCTGTTGTAGTCCCTTTTGCAATACAATTTCCTCTGTATGACTACCGTTGACTAGAAAAGAAATCTTAGCCGAAGAGATGCATTTATGTATCCTAGATCTCCATCTAGTACCAAATTCATTTGTTATAGAATGGAATCGAGATAATCCTAATTGATACTATCAAATGCTTTGTGGAAGTCCAACTTGAAGAGATACCACTAGTGCCTGATTTTTTTTAGAAAATAGATAATTTCATTGGTGATAAGTACATTGTCCATAATATTTCTCCCAATAAGAAAAGCACTTTATTGTAAATCAATAACATCAAACACTATACTATGAAGTCTGTTAGCTAGTATTTTTGAGATGATTTTATATAGACTCCTAATGAGACTTATTGGGCGAAAATCTTTGTTACCCCTTCAATCTTTGGAATTAGAGTGACAAAGGAAGAGGAGATTCCACAAGGTAACTTTCTTGAATTATAGAAAATATCTACCAATAGATAAAGTCCCATGCTGCTTTAAAAGAGAAATTAAATTGTTAGGTCTTGGAGCTTTACCAGCTTCACAAGACCATACTGCATACTTAATCTCATCAAAGCTGAAAGGTGCCTCTAAAAGCGAAGAGTTTTCAGCTAATAGCTTTTTAAATTCAAGTGACACAAGGGGAAAGCCTGATAAAAGGAACTTCTTTAAAGAGAAGTTTATAATAATCTAGAATACCCTTTTTGATCTCATCAGGAGAATAGAGATCACCCTCTAGCGTGGAGATGGTACCAATGAAATTTCTTCTACCTCTTTCAGAAGCAGTCAAATGGAAGTACGTTGTATTCTTGTCTCCTTCTTTACACTATAGAGCTCTAGAATTTTGTCGCTAAAGGGACTCTTTTTGTCACATTTTAGCCCAAAGATCTTTCCAAATAAGACTTTGTTTATGCAATAGCACTAGCCTTGAGTTATTTATAGAAGAAGAAAAGTTTTCCATTTCTAAATCAATCTTATCCAGCTCAAGCTCAAACATCTCAATTGATCAGTCAATTTTGCTATAAACATCACGGTTCCATTAAACAAGATAAGATTTTAGCATTTTCAATTTTTGAGGAATAGAAGGGCCTCTAGCATCAATAACAGAGAAGTTCTCCCACTAGGATTTGACCATCTTTATAAAACCCATATGTTGTAACCAGCAGTATAAGAATCTAAATGGTTTGGGACACCAATTAAAGTCTTGGGTGGATAACATAATAGGATAGTGATTTGAAAGAACCTTCATAAGAGCCCACTATCTAGACCTTGGAAAGGAGAGAGCCCAAGCTGAGTTGATAAGAAAGCATTCAATTCTACTTTGTCCTAATGAATTACCCCAGGTAAATTTTTTGCCAATAAGAGGTAAATCAATAAGTTGAGAGTTGTGCATAAAAAATTGAAAATCCTCTAAAGGTAGAGATGGGTTAACTGCAATAGATTGTCTATCCTTAGCCAAAAGAGTGGCATTAAAATCTTCTACAATCATAATAGGCAAGTCATATTGCAACATGAAAGATTCCAATTCTGTCCAAATCATACATTGCTCCGAAGGAGAACAAAGAGCATAAATAGTAATGAGTAGACATCTTAGTTGATTTGAGCATAGGACACCTTCCGTAGCAAGCCAACCATTACCCTTAAAGATGTTATCGACCGAAAGAAAGGAGAGATCCTATATGGTAATAATTCCACCAGAAGCACCTACTGAAGGAATAAAGTCCATCCAATAGTTCCTTTACCTCATAACTGTTTAATAACACTATCCTTAATAACTGAGAGAGGTGATAAATTCGGTGAAGGCATGTTTTTGAATCTAGGATTAGATTTGGAGAGAGTTTGGCTAGACCAAAATCGGGTCTGGGTATATATATTTGGTTTGGGTGGGTTATTACAACGAGGTGGGCCAAATGGAGGAGAAGACCTATACTTAGTGCCTTGTCCATCGCCAAGAGAAAATGGGCTAAGGGCTACCCCATCAAGCCTTGCAACGGATGCTGCCTTAGAGCCTTAGCCAATACTGTCAGCTAGTGGGTCACCAACAGCGGTCCTTAAAGAATCTGGTCTGCTATCATCAACTAATGGGCCAACATTAGTCCATGAGCTTGGTCTACCATTGAGAGGGCATGTTCTACCATAGGGAGAGCCTAACATGTCGTTGGAATTTGAGGGCATGAAACCTACTAAATCATGTGGAACTGCTTTGATGTGAATAGAGAGTGGGCCCAGATCAACATAAAGATAATTTTTGGCCTTATTTTTTGAAGATATCGTGGGACCTATCTGACCCTAATTTCGCCCTTCCTCATGTGCTTGATATAAAGTTGCCAACTATGCATGCAAGAAGTCTAAACATACATGAAATGCTCCCACAATAGATTTCACTTTACAAATATGGTTAGGATTGCCTCCAGCACCAGAATATAAGTCTTTCCCACCGTCAACTTTTTCAAAAATTAATTATTGAACAAGAAAATGCATTCTCATTATATCTAATAGCATCTAAGGGTTTCACGGAAGAGCAATTTCCATACAGAGAAAAGTTGTTTAGAAATGCTTCCTTAATAATATTAACTGAGAAAGACTTATCCTAAATTTTCAAATTTACATAACCCATGATAAATTCATGAATAGATATGGAGATTAGAATTCGTCCATAGTTAAGAAAATTATGGTTTTGAGTTGCTTCATCCATAGAGATAAAAGAACCCCATAAATTTCCAATACCAATAAAAACACTAAAACACCAAGTTTGAATAGGAATATCGAAGCTAGGAATATCTTTTAGAATTTAAGATAGATGGGTTCCATTTCTCAATAACATCAAACCAATTAGATAACCTATTTGCATTATCATTCACCCATTTATTACTACAAATATTAATGTTAAGAGTTCAAAGAAACATACCTCCCCCCATGGGTCTACATATAGTATTTTTTGAAACAATGATCAGAAATCATTTGCTAAAACGACTCACAAATTAGATGAGCTTTTGCATGACTAACTAAACTTCTATGGAGCCGTTCATCATTTGCTTTTAGGTTATCATAAACTAGTTCGACAAAAACTAGCCTTTAGGGCTTAGACTCGAGAAAGGAACCACAAGCTTCTTCTAGATATGATCTCTTGTCCCTAGTGATGGGTAAAAGGATCTTGTTTTTCAATCTGTAGGGAGGGGCACTCTCAGAGTTGTCTTGGTAGGCATTAATTTATTAGACTTTGCAAACTCCACACTAAGTTGGAGATAACCTAGCCAAGCTCTATTGAATTTTTTTTAACAATATCTTCAATATTACTATCTTCATAGATCTGAACAAAGCCAAATCGCTTTTAGGAAATGTTAGGCTTGCGAGCAATGCTTGGGAGACTTTACAATGTCGAGTAAAAATTCTTCTCAAATCGAAGGTAGGCCATGATTGAGGTAGGTTATTAATGAACATACTAACTAAAGGTGTGGTAGAAGGGATTTTTAAGGCTGTGGATAAAGGTTGAAGATGAAATGAAGGAGGGTTGGACAAATGTTAAGGATGAGACATTTCTTTTCAATTTTAATTACTTAATTAGATAAATTAATCTAAAATCAAATATTTTAAAAAATGTATTTTAATTTTCTCTCCAAAAGGGCATGAGACATTCAAGTCTCTTTTGTTGAATTGAATTCATTGGAAAATTTAAATTTGACTCAGTCTCAAATTTTAGGGTCTAATATGTTCTTTAGATTTATATTGTGGACTGCTAGCTTTTCTTTGCAATTATATTGTTTACTTTTGAGATATGGGTAGCAAAAGAGACCTTAGAAGCCATCCCATCTTGTTTTTAGCAGTGTATGCTCAAGATTGGAGATTATTCACCATTGGAATTGTCAAGCTTGAAGAAGAGTGGAGACCAACTATTCAGGAAGATTCAGGCTAATCAGTTTCAGGGGGTTTTTATTTGCAGTTCTATACTTCTTCTCTACTGTAATATGTTTACTTTAAGTTTTGGAATTAACTTGACCATAGTTAGAGCTATACTTGGCTAGCTATTAGGATACTGAACTTTCTCTTTAGGTTTTAATGATAATTGATTTCTTCCATCTTCAATTGTGTTTGAAAAGTTTTAAGTTGAATGTATGATAGATCACCATTCATTTAATTTGGAATTGAAATCTTAGGATTGAGTTATTAGACGATGCATCTATGACTTATTCTAAAAATTGATGTTAATTGTGCCATTAACTTGGGTTATCAACCACTTAGAGCGAGAACTGTAAGAATTTTACTTCATCGTGCTTAATTGAATTAAGGGAAAGGGATATAATGTGTGAGCTAATTGTCTAATTAAATTTCATAAGTAATTCAATCAAGTTAAATCATTTATTAGTTAATTAATTGCTTCAATTTTATGAGTTTAATCTCTACACCATTAATATGTGAATAGAATGTTTAGTTGCATAAGTTTGTTTCCGTTGACAATTTAGAGTAACTGGAATTTTAAGCCAATTTTTCCTTTGATATCGACCTCAGAGGTAACTTTTCGAATTACAGACAGTTTGTATATTTAAGAGTAACAAATTTAGTACATCATGATGATAGATGCATTGGAGGTGGTAGAGAGTGGGATAGTGGCAAAATATGCTATTCTATGAAGTATGAAATAATTATTCTTTAGTTTATTATAGAATGAATAATTATTCTTTAATTTATTATGAAATGTGCTTTCCATAAAATCAAGAAATAATAATTCCATAGAATTAATATTTTTTATTTAAAATTTGAACCAAATCATAAAATAATAATTTTATATGAAATAACTATATCTATTCCATGACTATTCTCTCAACCAAATATGACTTAAGATTTAATTTCAGGACAAATCAATCTATCGCCAATAATAAAGGAACACGTGCTAACCTTTTAATTATTATTATTATTGAAAATTTGAATTTGAGATTCACTGTGTTGTCATGAGATCAATACTATTAATTAATATTATTATTATATACCATTTTGAATCTTACAAGCCAAATAGAAATCCAATCTTATACAGGAACAACAACATTTGTAGCAGCAGCAATAACAGGGGAAAAGCCAAGAACATAAAAGCAGCCACGATCCAAACTGGGAAGAACAGGAGCAGCAATGGCGGAGGTGGCAACGACAGTGACAACAATGGCAACACCACCATCGACGCTGCCAGTACGGCCAACAGAAGAGTACTAACTAAGGAGAAACACACCACCATAGTCGTCTTGTTCGTACAGCTACTGGTCATGTTGAAGCTCTAACCATTTCTTGCAGGGCAGCCAAGATTTCCGAATAGAAAAAGAAACCCAATTCATCGATTATAAGGTCAAGAATCAAGAATCTTGAAAATTAAAATACAAACCCTCCCCTTAGAATTATCTTGAAAGAGGAGAAAAGAATTTTAGGAACGAGTTCGATAAACTGTTTCAAGCCAAGCACTTAAAAGTCCTTATACATAATTTAAGTCCTTATACATAATTTAATTAAGTCAATGGTGTAAATAGATTTTTAAGGTATGAATTAGAAAAACAAATCAATCTCTACTGTAAAACTCAATTCAATTGGCCCCCCATAATAAAATTTCAGTCCAAATGACTTATCTGTTAAATTTTTTTTTGAAGATGTCTCACATTTGAGGAGCTAAACGCAACCAATTCAATCAAATTTTTAGTATTGAAGCGTAAAATAATCTGCGACTTCTGTACAAATCGAACGACTAAAAATTTAAGCTCGAAACCTCACAATTAATCACGATTAACGGACGAAAATATAAAAGGTCAGTTAGACTAAAATTTACTGTATTTTGGAGACCTATTTATTTACATGCCTCAATCCTATAATTTTATTCTTAAGGGATAAAATAAATGGAATTTGTATAAAAAATTTTGAAATTTTATTTTTATATCAAAATAATCATATTTTTTATTTTTTAAATATTAAATATACATACTTTCAATTTCATAGCAGATATAGCATCAGAAGGAATTCAGTTTGGTTTGATAGTTACCTAACACTCTGAATCTAATTTTTTTTTATCCAGTTACATAAATGACTTTCATATTGAAAGAACGTTTATACTGATCTAGTTATGTTTGCATAGATCTTGCCTATATACGATTAGTTTTGAGCATATATAGTTATATCTATAGAAATTCATAGTCTTTTAATATATAATTTTGTATAGATCTATGTATTTTTTTAAACTAGTATCACACCATTTAAAAAAAACTATTATATTAATTTAAAATAATATATATACATATTAATACATATCATCAGTGTCAAATTAAAAAAAAAATTCAATTTCGAGACACCTAACAAACTAAAAAAAATTAAATTTAAGTAATTATCAAACCAAATTAAATTCTTTTCGAATCTACGATTTGATACAAAGTATGTATGTTTGTAAGTCAAAAAATAAAGAATAAAATAATGATTTTTCATAAATAAAAACAAACATGATTAGGACAGCCGCTGCCAGCAGGGCAGTAGTGTTGATCAACGATGATAGGATTAAAGACATTTTTCATCATGATGTTACGGAAAACAATGTTTTTAACAAATCCAGTGGTTGGCCTTCCCCATAATTTTGTACGAACTCCATTGTCAGTGCCTGTGAAAGCTACTCCTGCTACTGTCACATTTTGGACACCTTCTTCTTTGGCATACATAGCTAGACTTCCAATGCTGTTGGAAAATACAAAAAACTTGGCCCATTCAGAAATTATTTGCAGCTGATTTATTATTATTTTTTATTTATTTTTAATCTGACATATGAATTTTTCCAATTAATTCAAAGCATATCAGATAGAATTTTGAATAGCAGCGAAATACGCTCTAAAGAGTTTTAAAATAGTAATATATGTAGGGCTAGAATTCTAAACCTCCAGTTAATGGTCCCGTGCTAATTCATCTATACTTTTTTAGAATTTAATTAATTATTGTTTTTGAAAAAAATTTGAATGAACGAACACTATATTAATTAGGCAAAAGAGAATACCTAACTCCATGGCCAGGGGGGCAATGTGTTGAATCAAGATGTTGTTGGAGCCTTGACCAATGGAAATGCGGTCATCTCCTGTCATGAATGTGCTATCTCGAATGGTAATTCTTGAAGAAGATTGGTTGTGGATTCCATCTGTGTTGGGACTCCGACTTGGAGCTATAATTTTTAGCTTTTCTAGTAGAATGTTTAGGGTTTAGGGTATATTGCAATGTGAAACATCTGACTGTTGATGCTTGTTAATCCGCTAATTACCATGTTACTCGATCCCACAAATGATATCGGCTGGTTGCACAGGCGTGTTCAATCAGTGATTTGGTTTGATTTTAAGTACTAACCCGGCAATTCAAATCTCATAGAAATTCTTAACTAGTCTACTATGTTATCTGTAAACTAATACTTTTGTATACTAACACACATTTAATTGTTTTATTCATATTGTTTGATGTAAATACAATAATTAATAAATTTGTATGTATATTACTATATGATAAAATAAATATATAGATGATATTATAAATTGAATCTACTTAGAAATTTCTACAAATCTCAGTAGAGCGGACAAACTAATGTATTGTTTGGATGAAAGATAGAGATGAGTAAGTAATAGAAGGATATGAGAGGATAGCAATTTACATTTGGGAAGGGAGGCATATGGAAAATGGAGGGGTAAGGAAGGGTAAGGCTCACCCCTCCCTTTCCCCATTCCCTCTATTTTTGCCATTCTCCAAATTGGGGTGTAGGGAGAGGTAAGTGAGAAAAAAAATTATCTATTTACAATTTTTTTTTTCTCTTTCTTTCTTATTTAAATTAATGAAGTTATTTTTGTCATTTTAAATACTTACCATTTCATTAATTACTATTTTTTTTAACACTCTTTCAAACAATGGAAAGTAGTCATATACCTTTCCTCTTCCTTTTCTTTCCCTTCCATTCCTATCTCTACCATTTCTTACCTTTTCATTAATTATCCTTCCCTACCCTCCATTCAAATAGAGTCTAAATGATGAATTCTTATATAAATTGAGTTTATGTAAACCAAAACTCATTAGAGAAAATTATATAAATTTACATGATACTCTTTTATGATTTGGTCTATATAGATTCGGTGTATGTAAAAATGTTAGGAATGAGATACATACCCTGGTGCTGGGAGGACAGACCTTCCCAGCTTGGCGACAGGCCTAAAAGGCAGCACCTCTACCATCAAAAGTGCCGCCATAAATGGAAACTCTACTCACCTTATAAAACAAAATCTAAAACCCTAAACTTTCGAATGACCAATAATCTATTGGTGCCATTATCTTACCATCAATCCTCAACGCTATTATACTCCTCTTGCATGGTCCACTAAACACTATTGGCTTCACCAAGAAATTCCCCTTAGGAACATACACTGTGGCTGCGCCTACTGAATTACACGCAGCCCTCCATGCCATCAGAAATGCCCCGCTCGCATCTCTTTTCCCGACAGCTTTTGCTCCGAAGCTAGCGACATTAAACGTTGCATTTGATTCTTGGAAACATAATGAAAGCAAGAGCAGGAAGACACCTAAATACATTGTAATCTTGGCCATTATTTCCTTTTTTTTTACATGGGCTTACATTCGATCGGGATCATGGATTTCTATATATATTGGGTTGGTTTGGATTAACGTTTTATTTAAGTAATTGTTTAGCCTCTGAAACAAGCTAATTACATGTTACTATGCAGTTTAATCACGTACTTAAACGTCAATTGTGATATGTACGGTGAGAATGAGTTGGGTTTTTAGTGTTTTTACGCTAAATATCTGTAATGTTTTATTTTAATTAGGGTTAGGAATCTTATAACATGATCCTGCCTATAACGTTTTCCTATTGGCATCCCTTGTTCGTATAACTGGATCATAACATGCAAACCATATTATTTTATTTTGTTATTTTTTTTCAATATGGTATCTAGAGTGTGGTGAGTAGGATTGTGAAGAGTGGCAAAGTACTGTATCTTAAGAGTTTTGAGGTAGTTATATATCCAGAACTTAAACTTGAAACATTTGATTAAGCTGGAAGAGTTCTGTATCAATTTATTTATATTTCTAAATTCATTTTGTTACTTTTAATTCATCATAAAATTGATGTACACTAGTAAAACTTTAAATTTACTAAATTAATAGTAGTGTAAAGCCCGCTAATTTAATTAGTCAATTCACACATACGACATAATTTATCTAAAAATTTACTACTTAAGAATATGTGTCCTTATTTGTTTAATATTAAGGTGCCGTAATCTAATAATTTGCCCTGGTTTAATTAATGGATTAGGGGTTTGTTTGGTTTTGCCGGCGGTAATTAAGTTGACGATTGAAATTTTTAATGGCAGTTGGCTTTTATTTTTGTTTAACCTTATCATAGCATATTCAACTAAGAACTTAAATGAGTTAGAAAAGCATTCTATCTCAACTTTTCTTATTCAAAAAAAGAGAAATTAAGGAAAGAATAAAAATTCGAAAAATCAACGAAGGGTGATGAAAATTTCAAATTTAGATTGAAAATGTTTTCCATAAGAATTTCTATCTCCACAAACAAGAATCGACACATCAAATTCTATAATTATGGAAAATGAAACATAAAATTGTAAGAAAAAACTAACCTTCTATTGAGCATTGGGAAGCTACAGTAGTTCCAGAAAATAAGATCAAAATTAGGAAGAGAAAATTGAAGGAATGACATGCCAAGCCATTTTTCTTGCTTCTTTTCAACTAATTGGTCATTGTATTTTCAGTGCCTTGTTTTCTTTCTTGCAGAGCTATATGGACAATGTAGTAGTTTTTATGGATCTCCCTCAATCCAATTGGCTATCAGCTCATATATTCTCCGATTTTTAAAATCAGATTCAAAACTAAAATCAACTCCAAAATCAGTTTATCTCTCAAAATTCAGGTCAAGATTTCTAATACAGAGAAATATTAGCATGTAGATCGTAGATCCTCAATATCAAAGTGTTGAAGAAAAAAGAGATGAAGGAAAACGAACAATAGGAAATGGTGAAGTCTTGCCAATGAAAAGATTAAAAAAAAAAGTAAGATTAAAAGAAGAAGATAAAAATGAAAAAAAAAAATTTGCGAGAATGAAAACATACAAAAATGCTGATAATTTTGAAAAAATAAATAAATAAATTTCTAGTTATTTAGCTCTTATACCTCTTTCCCTGATTGGTGTAAAAAATCATCTTTAATGATTTTTTTAATTTTTATAAATTATTTTTTTCAATTATACATTTAGAAAAAAAAATGTCTATTTATTTAAAAGAAATTGTCAAAACTTGAAAAAATTAATAAAGATAATTTTTTTTTCCTCGAGAAGTGCTTTTTCTGATAGCAATGAGAGGCCCTATACGTTTCTGGCTACAACGGCTATAATGTTGGACAGTTTCTCTTAACAAACCCATAAAATATAAATTTACAGCGACATAAACTAAGATATTTCAACAAAATGAAATAAATGGGGTTTATCAAAAAAAGAAAAATGGTATTTCAATTTCATGGATATTGAAAGAACATTCTCTGCTTTACACTTATCAGATGTATGTAATGTAAGTATTAAAAAAGTG
>CATIWF010085463.1:0-11391 GCA_949630135.1 Balakata baccata
ATTGACATTTGAATAGATAATCCATATGATTGTCTCATAGCAGGTCATCCAATGTACTTGACTACTCTTAGCAAGCATCCACATGTTAACGTTGAACATCTCATGCTTACAGCTTATGAGATCTACTGCTTGATCTAATCAAGGAGTATAACATGTGCTAGTCTATCCGGATCAACAATGTCCTGTCTTGTTAATCCTATGATTAGGGATAATTTAGATACTAACATAATTACACATGATAGAATCTCATTATCATGATCGCATCATGATTTCCTTCATGCTATGTTTCATATCATGGACTTTCATTAATCAGTTTAAGATCTATATCAATTCATATGCAGATGAATACTAATATAATGAAAATATGCCTTTATGAATGTATACACTAAGTGCCTGAGGCGATTGCCTTTTGGGCATATAACTAATACAATGACCCTGCCACCCAATTCTCTTCTATATTAGGATGAGGTGTACCATAACAAGTTCATAAGTGAGTTTTACTCACACTAAAAGACTAGAGAATTGAGGGCAAGATTCAAAATTTCTACAAAAAATACGCTGAAACTTTTCACAAGTCTTGGGATAGGTTTAAGATGTTACTATAGCAATGCCCTCATTATAGGTTTCCTCTTCTAGTGGAAACTCATGCGTTTTATGATGGACTATGCCAACAATGTCAATGTATGATAGACAATACAGCTGGAGGAGCAATGGGTGAAAGAACAGATGAAGAGCTATATAAAATATATAAAATGCTTGGTGCAAATTCACAATAAAAGGGTGTGAGGGCAAGAAAGGCAGCAGTGAATGAGATTGCAAGTAACAGTGAGCTGACATCCCAGATAGCGGAACTAACTAAATAGGTCAGAATGTTAGTCAACAATAGAAATGTGCCTACAAATGAGGTATGTAGCGTATGTAGTATTTATGGTCATAGGGGCTATCACTTGTCCTTCTCTTGATACTTGTGCAGATAATAACATGAAATAGGTAGATGCAATGAATCCTTTCAGCCAAGGCCACAAAATAACCCATATTCAAATATCTACAATCTTGGCTGAAGGAACCACCTCCATTTGTTTTATGGAAAAACACTAACCAAGGCCAACCTTGGCCTTATAGGAACCCAAATACTCAATATCAATACCAAGACTTGTAACGAAATAGGGCCTATAAGTAATAATGGATCAAAATAGGCTTAATTTCATGAAAATTGAATAGGGGAGAATCGTGCTCGTGATTTCATGATAGCACTTGCAAAAGAAGTCATGCTCGCAAAATGTGACCTAGGTAGAATATTATAAATGCGTGATTTTTACATCTTTTTTCGCACACATAAGAATCATAGCTGTTTTTTACACTCCTAAAACACCTCGAGGCTTTCTCTTCATCCTCCATCATTTCCCTTGCTTCCTAATTATTAAAAACAATCTCAAAGTCTAGTTAATAAGGATTAAACAAAGGTTTTGATGTTTTAATTAAGAACACGACCTTAAGCAGTTTGGATAGATTAGGGGCCGAGTTTCCTTTAATTAGTTCTTTTATTTTCTTCACAGATCAATAACTATATGTGCCCTTTAATATCTAAATCATTTAGGTCAATGATATTCAAGATTTGATGAATTTTTATTGGTTAATAATTAAGGTTTCGGCTTCTACGCTCCTTTTAGAATAAAACATGTTAGGTTTCATTTTTGATCATTTGGTGTGTATCCTCTGTGTTAGGGAATGATATGGAAGTTGGAAACGACCACCAAAATGAGGGAGAACAATAGAGTGAGGATTTTTGGCTCTATAGTTTAAGGTTTGTACATAAAATCATGTTTATTGGCTTATTGTCAGTATGTTTGAATTTAATGATGTACAAATATTAAGGCTTCATGTTGCTGTGATATGCCATATTGATTGGATAGATTGAAAGATGATTATATGTGTTAAAGGCATGAAATATTCATATTTATCTTATTAATTCGAAAGGAGCACAAATACAAATTATGACATGTCAAAAAAGATATTATGGATTGTATATATGTTAAATGGTGTTTTTACATTGGTGTTTGTGACTTTTAAATTGAAAGAATTGGAGTTTTGCATGTTAAATGAGTATTTGAACATGCTGGTATAGTGGCTTTTGCGATCGCGAAACACACGATACAACATTGCCTCATGATAGGGGATGGCTATAGGCATGCCACAACATGCCAAGACACCCCTAACACACTTGTGAAGGGTAATGGACACGATGTTAATGAAATATATGCCTTATATGCTATATGATAACATGAAGAACATGAATACATATGATATGACACATGTATGACTCGACATGAGTTGAGAATTATTGATTATCATGGAAATGGTATTTAATGAGATGATATGTTATGTTATTCATGTTGGCTATGTTATATCATGGTATACTTTATATGATTCATGTGATACAATTTATATGAATAAACGAAAAAAGTGGAAATATCTATAATGCCTTTACTCATACTAGGACTAACTCTAGGATATATGGCATGTCATTACAGGTAATTACGGTATCATATATTCTATTATTGCATTAACATTCGGGCAAGGTTGCCCATGCTCCAAGAGTGCCCTTGACCCCTCTTTGCTAACAACTATTGTTTTATTAGTCAAGTTAGCCCAAGCTCTAAGAGTGCACTTCACTTGATCATAGTTATAAATAGTTACAGTTAGGTAAATAGGGAGGCCCAAGCTCTGAGAGCACTCCTATTCATAACCTGTAAGATAACTGCTCTAAAGGCAATCACCTTTAGCATTATATGTGCACTTTTCATTTATATGAATAAATGCACTTTTCATTATATTGATGTTTATTTAATATGAATTGATAAGATCTTAAATTAATTAATGAAAGTTCTTGATGTAAAACATAGCATGAAGAAAATCATGATAAGTTCATGATGTGAGAATCCTATTATGTGTAATTATATTTATAACTAAGCTATCCCTAGCCATAGTATCAATGAGAAAGGACACTATTAATCTTGATAGGCTAGCACATGTTATACTCATTGATTGGATCAAGTAGTATTTCTTATAAGCTATAAGCATAAGATGCTTAGAGTTAACATGTGGATGCTTGCTAGAGTAGTCAAGTACATTGGAGACCTGCTATGAGATTATCATATGGATACTCTACTCATATGTCAATGATAATCTTATCATAGCAATGATGCAAATATCCTTGGACTTGAGGTGCTTAAGGTTATCTTGGATACTAATCTTATGCTTTGACTTCATTCTTTATTGCCTCAAGAGAGGTCGCCTATAGGGTGGTGATTGGGTACAACTTTAGGTACTCAAAGGTAGTTAAGTAGCCAATAGAGGATTCACTGCTCTTGCTAGAAGGAGAGTATACCCACGACCACTTATCGGGATCATTGTTAGGGAAACTTTGGCCAAAGTAGGATTTTCTTGAAAAAGGTCTTCGAAGACATATCTTTAAGGTTAATGAATCTTAATGACAAGTACTAACATTACTTGGACTAGATGTGATGCAGTTAGTCTAGTAAGAGCTGACACTTAGACCATGCTCTAAACCGAGTAGGGTATAGTGAGGGTGAAAGGACAAATTGCACGAATATTGTCTATGGAAAGGTTTGTAATTAGACCTCTGGTCAATTGGGAGTCATGATGTGTTGCTAGATACCACTCATGATTTACTCAAGATCAAGTATTGATTTGAGTGGCCAATATAACTGGGATCCTAATTGGTCATACGCATTGAAGATGTGTAAAGGAAATAAAATTGGCTCTTGGATTGGATCCATGACTGAGGGAGAAAGGTTTGGTCTAGATAGTGTCATGACCGATAACGGTGTTTCCTGATTAGGACACATATCACTCTTCTCACAGGTGGGAAGGTCTAGCTTGTATTCAGAATTGGCTATTTGATCCAAGTCCCAATTGGGACATATGATGTCATTATCGGGAACTGGCCGATTTTTGCCATATCCCGACTGAGAAAAAGGTGTTTCTTGATTAGGATAGGCATTAGAAGGGAAATCTAATATGATTAGGATTTTTTGAACAAGGCTTCCGAATCCTAATCGCTCAAAGACTATAAACAGTTATTTTCTAACTTGAAAAGGCTGTTGCAACCAGAGAAGAAAAAAGGGTTTCGTTTTTACCTTTCTTTATTACATCTTCTCTTGCTAAAACAAGAGATTGTGCAAAACCCATAGCCTTAGGGTTTTCTTCTTCGTATTCTTCACGTGGATGTCTATTAGAGGTAATCCAAGTGAAAATTACTATGCTTTGCGACAACTCGATAAGGCAATCTGACGAATGAAAAACTCTAAACTAAAGGTACTCTTCTTTAAACCTTATTTTGGTTAATCATTCATAGCTACATAGGGCAATTTCTGATCTTGGGTTCTAAAATTTTATTTTTCTGTCATGTTTGTATATGGATATGCATGTTTACAATCTCAAAAGTGGTATTAGTGTCACCCTATGATTGTTATGTTGATTTTAAAAGAACAATGAGGTTGAATAAATTGATAATTAGGACTCTTAGTTTTAATGAGATTAGAACTGGCCGAATTATGTGTCCATCACCATTAATCTATTCACATGATATTCTAGGAATAATGGGAATGAATGATTCAATACAAATTTGATTTGTTTGGTTAAATGGTGAGATTATGTTTTATTATTGAAAATTGGTTTTAAATGGTTTAAAAACTGATGAATTGAATTAATTCCATGTTTTGAATGTTTTGGATATTCATATAATGTTTTATCCTTGATTGAAAATATGTTAAGAACACTGTTTCAATCTTTAATGGCAACCATTCCAAAAATTGAAAGCATTTTAATTTTCAGGAAGTCGCAAAAGTCTCGACCTCGAAAGTTTTCCCGACTGGGACACTGTGTGATTCTAGTTTTATTTTAATTATAATTTCTTATTTTTAGCACCTGTAATTCATAAAATGAGTTTTGTGGATTTGTTTTGATGTTTTAAAATATGTCAGTATTTTAATTTAATCCTTTGGATTCCATTTTAATTCTAAAAACTAAATGATTTGGTTTGGGTATTTTGTGACTGGCTCGCTGAACCAAATTAAGTTAATTTGGATTGGCTTGAGTTGGTCTATGAATGCCAAAATAGATGATATAGTTTTTGGGAATTATTAGGAATTTCGAATTTGATTTTGATTTGGGATTGAATTAATTTTATTCTAGTGTGACTAGATTATGGCATATATGAAATAACTAAATTGTTTAATTATTTGACATCAAAATTTAAGGTGAATTAATTTGGAACTAATTTCTAGAATATCATATTTGTTAAATAATGGGATTATGGTGATAAATCCAAAATGGAAGTTACATTTAAATAAGGAATTAATTTATTTAATCTAAATAGGCAAATTAGGTAATATTTGATTTGATAATTAATTGCCTAATTAACATAATTAGCATATTAGAAAATGTTTCTAATAAATCATATTATTATTTAATGAGATTAAATCATGGAAATATGTGTTGGTCAAATAAGAATTCAAAATTATTTATTTTCTAGAATACCTAATTTGCATCAGAGAATGCATGCTAAGGGTATATGATGGCATGATGGATGATTAGGGACTAGACCAATGTGATTGTTCATGCATGAATTTTAATTTTTGTATTTAGTAAATGGAGCCTGCATGTCACTGCCTCTATCTTACTTTCTTTTGTATTTCTCTTCTCATTTAATTCCTATAATGCCCATAAATAGAGGCTAGTTGTAATATATGAATAAATGACATATGTGCTAAAAAATGTGAATTTGGTGTGCATAGTTAATTTCATTAAGTGTGCTTAATTGTTAAGTACTAGGATATTATAAAATATGAAAGCATGAAATGGTATGATCGAATGGTAGAAATGTTAATTAGAGTGTTCGAATGTGTATAAATATAGTTATGAACAAGAAAATGGCAAATATGTTAAAAGGGGGTACAATGCATATGTAAAGCTTGAGTTGTGAGCTTAGTTGTTACCCATTTTGGGGGATGATTTGAGTTGTATGAACTTGAGTCTAAATGTGTCAAATGACTATGGATGATTTCTATATATGTTTAGGAAGTATTTAGAAGTGGAATTTCGACAAAATTAGATCATAGGAACAAGTTATGTCATTTCACAACTAGCGTCACAACCATGCTGAAACTGTCATGACCATGAAGGATTTGTTCATGGCTATGAAGGATTTGTTCATGGCCATGAAAGTTTTGTTCATGGTCGTGAAGGTCGCATTTTGGGCTAATTTTTGGGCAGAATGGGTCACAACCAGACCCAAATTTATCATGGTCTTGAAGGGTCTGTATAAATAAGTTTTTCATGTGTTTTAACTCATTCTAACCGAGATTTCAAAGTCTCAAAATCCTAGATACACCCACAAATCTCTAAAATCCATCTTCCATATGATCTTTAATGAGTTTTGAGCCCTCAAAACACAAGATTTACCATTCAAGAGCAAGAGTTAAGCATGAATTTGAGAGATTTATCAAGGAAGAAGATGAAGTTCGAGAGAGAAAGTGTGGAACTCGAAGGAACTCGGGTCTCCCACGAAATCAACTCTATTTTCTTCTTTCTTTGGGTAAGATTTCATGTTTCCCCTCTTCCTTTAAGGAGTTTATAATTGATTGAGGTAATTTACCCGAAATGGGTAGAAACCCAATTGTAGATGGGCATGTTAAAGATGAACCCTTGGATTGCTTGGGGAAAAACTCCCCTTTGAGCTTGATTTACATGTTAAACACGATTTTGGAGAGGGATTTAAGAAGAAAGAACCTAACTTAAGGGTTTTTGAGTTAGGGTTTGGAATATATGGCTTTATATAGTTATAGATGTCGAATATAATAGGAATTAATGAGTAGTTGTGATTATGTATAGGAGATGCCTTTGGAAGGTGGAATTAACTATTAAGGAGGCTAAGCAAGCTTAAAGTTTGGATTTTTGAGTTGGCTCCATAGGAGGTAACTACACATATGCATTTTAACTTGTTCAAATGATATGATATGATATGATGTTGAATGGCATGAAAATGTGATAGATGACATGTTAAGTAAAAATGATTAGTAATAAATATGAAAAGGAAGATACGTAGTGGATTAATCATGTTTGTGGGTTATGAATAATAAGTTGGATGCCTAATAACATATTAGGTGATATCAAAGGTTAATAAATGACATTAATTTAAATCAACAAAGTAACAATATTACAAAATAAGTGGTGGACGCATAGTAAATAACTAATAAGGCATGAGTAAAGCATAAATAGCATTGGAAATATAATAATAATATGATGAGATGGGATTTGCATAAGTAACATCCCTTGAATATAAATTTCTATGCAGAGAGAAATAAATGGTGAAATATGGCTTAGTATACTAGGCACAAAAGATGGTATAGAAGGGATATTGATAAGCCTCTAGGGAGGCAATATTGATACATAATCTATAACATGGAAATGGAAACATGTAATAGACTAATTGAGACAAAGTGCTACAAATAAGATAAGAAGAAAGGTAATAATGAAAGTTAATAAAGATATTTATACGTATACAGTGTGTGGGTACTAACTTAATTATTTGCAAGTTATGCTTAAAGCCTATACTACGAAATGATATTTAGTATTGCATAAGTTATTAGAAAGCATGTAAGGAGTACAAAAAATGGCATAAAAGAGGTAAGCCTCTTACTTGAGAACTTATGAATTGATGGATGGGTTGTACATATATTGGAACTTGTATCTATAGTGTTAATTGTTGCTGTTGGCATGCTATATAAAAATATACCTAAAGATGATTCACGCATGTTGATAGGAATGGCTACACTTGGATAGCCTTAGTGTTTTGTGTGACATATTGTTATTTGCCTTTTTAAATGTGGAATCATAAAAAGACATAAGTATTGATAGGTGGGGTGGCAATTGGACCACTGTAGAGGATATTGTATGTGATATGCATTGAAAGGCATTAAAATTGTTATATAAAAATGGAAATAGCCCTTTTTCATAATTAAGTTGGAAGTTATTATACGTTATGTAAATGCCTATGTAACATGCCAAAATATGTTTATAAACTTCAATATGCACGAGACTGTGATATGTGCTATGCATATAGATTGAGGCATGTAAGATTATAACGGAAATGAAAAAGGAATATAGTATTAAATGCCTATTTCTCTACCTGAGGACCACTTTAGGGTAAATGATGCATCATGAAGGGGATAAGCGATACGTAATGTATGAGTGAAGATCAGGTTGACTAGCCCTATACTTGGTGCTCCTGTTCCTGGTACTAATATTTTTATACTCAATTAGGTTAGCTAAGCCCTAATTTGGGTGAACACACTTGATTTGAGGGAGCTCGAATGAGCATACAAATTACAGAGTGAGTAGGATGACTAGACCTAGACTGGGTGCACCTACTTCATACCCCATATTCGACCAGTCTAGGAATGAGGCTTGGGTTATTGATACTATGAGAACTTGTGCTATTTGTAAAAATTGATATTGGAAAAAGAAAATGAAAAAGATAGACAAAGTTGAGAACAAGAGAAATGGATAACAAGAAAAGATTATAAAACTACAAGATATGTAATGTGATAGAAACATGGTTATTGCATATACTTGATGCAACATATCTTATTTCCCTTGAACATGATTTACATGCTTATATGCCATGATAATTGATATGTGTAAATAATGATTTATACAAAAGATATATAAATAATACATGAGTAATAAAAGAATTGTGAATGATTAATTTTGTGATTATTATCCCAGGATATAAATACATAAAATGTTATCATGACGGGAGAATATAATAAAGAAAAGATATGTATTTTATTAATGAATTGAACATGCATAAAAGAGGCATGGATTAAATATGTATTATTTATATGAGCATGGCATGCCTTAACATTTCTATGATTATATGATTTGAATATGATTACGTCACTAAAATGTTTATACGTCATAAATTATATGGTTTCATGCTAAGTATGTTAAGCATATATGTATTACTAAGCTATGAAAAGCTTAGCGTATTTATTTATGCACGCAAGTCATGGAGCCAGTATAATGTCATAGTAGCAGTTGATAGTGGAGGTGCTATAGCCCATACGGAGCGGAGACAATATAGGTCCAGGTTAGGCTGCATACTTCATATCATGCATTTATTTATTGCATTTCATTTATGAGAATGTAATTAATTATAATCATTGTTTTGTAAATATGTAAACTGATGTAAAGGATAGATAAATCTCAATTGAGTATAGTAAGGATGCATGGGATGAGAGCCTTATAGGCTCATGACATTATGGTTAAAAAAATAATAACAGGTGAACAGGAACCAGTGATAACTGGTATAAGGTATATTGGATACATTGGATAAATAAATCCAACAAAGTATACATACACGTAATATAGTATTATATAAAAAAATTATAATTCGATCAGGTTCACAGTTGTCTTTAAGCATAACACTTCCTATGTATTATGGGACTTACTCATAATATATGGGTGGGTGTTACAATTTCCCTCAAATGTAAATTGAGATTTTCTGGTTTTAAAATCATGTAATTAGATTACATAGGATTAGAATAATGTTGAAGTGCAAAGGAACAAGAGGCAAGGAGATAGCGGCATTTTTAAGAAGACTTAGAAAATAGAAATTTTGTTTCTATATTTTTCTACGTTGTAATTCATGTATCTACCTAGGTAAGACTTCGTCAATCCTTCCATGGCTCAGGGATTGAAGTTAGATTGTCCATAATCATTCATGTAGTTACTGTAACTTTTAATATTTGCCTTGGATGAATGGATGTATGTTAAATGCCATCAAATGATGAGATTAAGAGAAACAAATACCTCGCTAAATAATATTAAAACTGATGCCTCCATTGATATGTCGAGAACCATAGTTCTTTTAGAGTTTGGATTGTTGGCAAACCCAAGCCTGCTCTACAAGAATATGTTTAAACCATGAAATAAAATTTCATGATTAATAGGCTAGTTTTAGCAAGAAGCATTGATTTGTTGGCCAAACCTAAGGTTAGTATGGATTGAGGCGAAATTGGGTAGTATATATGGGATATGCACGCATCAAGAGTTGATAACCCAATGAGTGTGCACATATCAATAGTTGATAGCACTAAACTTGATAGTTGCATAAGAATGCAATTGGTATGGATTAGATACCTACCTTTGGACCTAAGGTGGCTTACTGGGCAAACCTAAGGTCATTCTTAGAGATATTGGATATCGATCCACTAAGAGAAACTTCCATATAGGTTCTCTCAAGTTCATAGTGAGAGCTATGGATTAGTGGGAGCTATAATGCGATTAATTAAAGACCTAATAGTGCATTAATATGCATTCTCTAACATGTTTTCTTTTACATTTAGGTTACTAGAATCATGTCATCGAATGTGAACCTACACTCAATATTCGAGTCAAACAAGTTGACTGGGCCAAACTTTTTGGACTGGCTTCAGTATTTGAGAATTGCTCTCAAAGCTGATAAGATAGGTTATGTCCTGGATGAGCTGCTTCCTTCTCTTGCTACTCGAGCATCTATTGATGAGCAGGCTGCTTACAAGAAGCATTTGAAGGATAGTGAGTTGGCAAGCTATATTCTGCTCCTATAGTCTACCATCTTAGGGGACTCTTTGATGAGCAAGCTAGATCCAAAAGGTTCAAGATCTTTAAGTTGCTTTCTGCTATGAGATGACTAAGGGGACATCTCCAATGTAATATGTATTAAAGATGAATGACTATATTGAGAGATTAGGTCAGTTGGATTTCATGATAGATCATGAATTAAGTATAGACTTAATTGTCACTAGTTTGCCCTACAATTATGCATAGTTTGTGCCAAATTATACGATAAACAAGATCACCTTCACAATACCTGAGCTAATCAATATGCTCAAAGCAAGTGAGCCTTCTATCAGAAAGGATAAGAAGGTTGTGATGCTGGTGGACTCATTGAGTTATAAGAAAACGAGCATGAAGAAGAAGAAGTCCACAAAGCCTAAGAGTGGTGTAGCCAAGAAAAAGGCCAAAGAGACTACACCTAAAGGGATTTGGTTCCATTTTGGCAAGGATGGCCACTGGAATAGGAATTGCAAGACCTACTAGTAGTCTTTGAAGAAGAAGGCATTAGATGGCCCATCTACTTCATGTATTTATGTCATTGAGATAAATATTGTTTCTGATAATTGAAGGGTTTTGATCATGTATCACATACATATAACGCAGCGGAAAATAAAATTTTCAAAACCCGAATCAAAGGATTTTCATGTGCCAATTAAAACTAATTTAACCAAAGAAAATTTAGAATTTATACCTTTATAATTTTTT
>CATIWF010085510.1:0-19031 GCA_949630135.1 Balakata baccata
TGGAGACAACAACAGCAGAGAGTTGAATAGCGAGGCTGACACAGAAATCGTGAAAAAAGGTGGAAGCTGCGCTGAAGAGGATGAAGCCTCCTCCATGGAAATAAACGACGATAGGAAGCTTGGAGTGGGAAGTGGAAGAATTCGGTATTTTCTTGGGTAGATATAATCGAGCCCATGTATTGTTTAACGAATTGATGGTGATATCTTTGGTGAGAATAGGAGAAGGGTGAGGAGGTGCGACACTTGGAATTTCCAGTAAACGAGTAATAGTGCCATCGGAGTTGGGGATGATACAGAGGTACTTGTAGGGATCGACGATGGAATTCGATGACATAACGTATGTGTTCTTTTTTCCTCTTTAGGTAGAAATTAATGTGTTCTTCTTAATGAGTTTTAGTTGACACACTGCTGTTCAACTTATAGAGTTACAGATATAAAACCCACATGGGGACGGGAAGAAAGTTGCTTTTTCAATAGGCGAGAATGGTGAGTATCCATTACCATTGATTTTTGGCTTTATGGCATTAATTTTTATACATTCTCTTTTTTTTTTTTTTTTTAAATCTACAAATTTATTTACGGATAGACTGTAAATATAACTTTTTACATAGTAATTTATAATTATTTTATTTTATCAATAAATTTGTGAATCCAATTTTAATTTATAACCATCTATATAATAAACTTTCATATAAACCACCACCACCAACCGCAATGTGGTGTGACTGAAAACATTAACATATATATATATATATATATATATATGCTCATCTCCATCTACAGCTCATACGATTCTGTAGCAAACTCTTGTATATATATGAGAATTATATTATGTACAATCATGCGATTAAAAATATATAATTGTAATTAATATAATCCATTAATTGCAAGAATTTGCTACAGAAATCTTATGATATGTAGATGGAGGTGAGAATATATATATCACATTAAATTTTGAACTTTGTAAAATTTTACAATTATATTCAATTCTATAAATTTAATTATATGAATTTTTACATTAATAACAAATTTAGTATTAATATCATGAAACTACATTATGAACCTAATCGATACTTGCGTAACAAATCCAATCAACCTACAATATATGACATGTCAAAATTAAATAGCAATGAGGTGACATATAATAAGAAAAAATTATAAAAAAAATCTTGAACTTTGAAAAATTTTATAATTATATTAAATTCTAAAAAAATTCTATTTAAAATTATATAAACTTTTAATTTTGAAACATATCTAATTTTAGTAGTATAAAATTAGTATCGGAACATAATTGGTATTTACATAGATTGACCGAACATAGTAGCTGGCATTGATATTAATTAAATATGTTGACTGTATTAAATATGTGCAATTATAATTAGATTAGAGTGTCAACTATTTAATCCAATTATTTAACTCAATTAGCATATTAATCTACATCAGCACCGGTTATTCCATTTGGTCAATACATGTAGACACTAGTTAGGATCGGAGACCGGTTTCATGCTACCTATCGAAGCTAGATTTGTTTTAAAAATGAAATTTCATTTAATAAAAATAGAATTTTTAAAAAAATAGATATAATTGTGATATCTTGCAAAGTTTAGAATTTTTTTTTGACATGTCATCTGTTGTAGGTTAACTGGACATGATACGTAAGTACCAGAGAGGTTCGGAATGCAGTTCCGTGATACTGAGCTAGATTTCTTATTAAACTAAAAATTCATATAATTTAAATAAAATTTTTATAGAATTGAATATAATTGTAAAATTTCGTAAAATTCAATATATATATGTGTGTGTGTGTGGGAGTCGTCAAATACATTATGTGTCTATAATATTTTTTTCAATTTAATATTAAAAGATGTAGAATTTATCCGTAAAGGTATTGTGCATGAGTTTACACTAAATTCTTTTAGTTCAATTAAAAGCTTTAAATTCAAATTTTAGATATGTAAATACTTTAAAAACATAAAAGAGAATTTTTTAAAAATATAAAAAAAAAACTAATAAAATATTATAATAATACTTCACTTAAAATTATTTTTTTTAAAACAATCACAAATTACAAGATTCCTATACTCAAACACTCTAAAGTATACTAAAAAATACATATTCGTTATGACTCCAGTATATAAGGTATACTTTGATTCGGTATCCTTAAAAATATTTTTAATATCCTTTAGGTTACCTTGAGAATATCTAGGATTTATCTTAGGTTACCTTTCAAATATCTTTGAAGTTTTTTGAAATTTCTTAAAAATATTTTAAATATACTTTAAAAATATCTTAGAATATTTTTTATATAAATACCTTGAATATAACTTATAACGTCCTCCCAAGTGACATGTAACTCTACTACGGAGAAGAATATTGGCTAACTATGTCCGGTTAATCCTAGTAAATTACATCCAATTTTGAAACTTTTTCTAATCCAACCTATTCATCTCATACATATCACAACCACATTAACTGAATCATACCACATACTAATTAACTGTCCACTCATTATATCCAATAAAAAAAAATAACTGCATAACATGCTTTGGACTAAAACATACCCACTTTTAACATCTGTACATAAAAATTCAATTAATTAATTAATCAAATAAAACTTTTATTAATAATTGTCTAACTATTCAAAGGAACACATTTAATAAAATGTATTAGCTGAGTTATGACTTCTTTAATAGGCTTGAATTTCTCTTTTCATATTAACTCAACTATCTAATGATTCTAAATCTACGTAAAAAAATTTATACGCTAAGCAATTGAAAAATTAGTTATACATATAATAATAAATAAATATTATTACATGCATATCCATATAATACGTGGCATCCAAATCATCCAGTCAAACACAATAATCAATTATGGTTATTATCTTTTTCATGTGAACCTAATTAGCACTTCATAATCAAGCAAGAATGCGACTTTCACTTTGCATCATTGCCGATACATTTTATTTGTCCAATTACTCAGTATCTAGACTACTAGATACAAATGTGAATAGGTGCGCTTTCCAAAGCTTATGCCTTCCTATTCAACAATTTCAATCAAGTGCTCTTTCTAAAACTTCTGCCGACACAATTGAACTAAAATTGCTTGTTAGATTGAGAATCAAGGCAGATTTCTAAAGCTTCACTAATCTTGCCTTACTAATTTATCTTATTTTTAAAATAATTTTAGTTTTAAATTTTATTTTTTAATTATTCTATAGATATTTAAATAATTTATTTATAAAATTGGATTAGTTAATACTAAAATTAAAATATTTTTACCAAACAAAAACTAATTTAATTAATTATATAATTTAACGAAATCCAGCATTACCACTAATCTTATGTCTTAAACAAGGCTTATTTCTAGGATGAGGAGTGCAACATAATCATTCCTTAACCGTTCCCATTTTTTAGCCACTAATTAAGGCTTTGTGATTTTGAATGGAAAACTCTTTATGGGATTTTGTGGAATTATATTATTATTAATCATATTTGTAGTATTTTGCTATTTCATGAGATTAGTTGTGTCAAAATCTCATATTCTGACATCTTTTTGGTAGTATTAAAAAAAATTAAATTAAGATATTTTCATAATATTTTTGGAATTTTTTTTAGCATTGTTGAAAATTTTCTTATATTTTTTTCACATATTATATCTTGGATTTCGGTGCAGGATATATTATTGATATGTGTCAAGGGCTTCTCTTTCTTTAATTTCAATTTGATATTCTTTGTTTATTTTTCCTTTTTGGATATGATTTTTTTTTTGTGTTTTTTTTTCATCATCCTTTATTATCTTTTTCATTATTCTCTATTATCTCTCTTTTTTTGTATTTTTCTGGTGTGATTTTATCTATTATAAAGATACAATTTCAGCTGTTATTCAATTCTCTTCTCCATTATTTCTATTTTCTAACATTTTTTTGGTGTTTTTTTGGGTGCGATTTTCTTTCGATTTATTGTTTTTTCTATGCAATTTGTCTTAATTTTTTTTTTGTTGCTTTTTGAGTTTTCTTAAAAAATGATTCAATAGATTGATATTTACAAATCAAAACAAAAAAATATATATATAATGTCTATTAAATTAAATATATAAATAAATGAAATAAACTTTTATTTAGATAAGAAACTGAACGTTTTGTAATCAACTAATCAATTTTTACTTTATTCATAATGAACCTAAAATTTATAACAAATGATTTTTGTTGAGTTTTGAATTTTTTCAAAGAAAATTCAATGGATTCATACGTATAGATCAAAAAAATATAATATCCATTAAATTAAATACACAAAGAAATGAAATAAATATTTGCTAAAAAATTAATAAACTTTTACTTTATTTCTTATGAATCTATAATTTTAAAATAAATGAACATGTCTCAATAAATTAATAAATTTTTTACTTTATTGCTAATAAATCTACAGTTTACAATAAATGAACATACAGTTTATAAGCAATAGTTTATTAATAATGAACTTATAGTTTATAAGAAATAAATATTTATTAATAAACTAATGAACATTTATTTTATTATAATGAACCTACAGTTTTATAACAAATGAATCGTTCTCAATAAATTGATGAACATATCTACAAACAGATAATGAATATTTATAAAATTGTCATCGTGTATTTAATAACCATATAAGTTTATTTTATTTACAAAATTGTTACTGCTTTTCAAACATGTGATGAATTTCTAGTTTGTAATACTACATATATAGAAACTCATATTTTTCAATTGGGAATGACACATACGACAATTTAAAGTATCAAAATTGCATAAATTAAGTAGTTTATCTTAATCCCGTAAACATATCTCTATCTTGTTTTATTTCCACATTTACACACAAAAACGTGATCAGCACCTCCGGAATTAGCGCACCAACATATCCTTTATTATCAAATTTTGCCTGATTAAGTTGCCTAATCTGTTTGCATTGATTTTCGCTTTTGTTATATATATATATATATATATAAAAGTATATCTAATCCTATAATTAGATTATTATTTTAATTTATATTTATAGTGCAATGACATTTATGTCCTTTTAAATTATATATATATATATATAAAAGTATATCTAATCCTATAATTAGATTATTATTTTAATTTATATTTATAGTGCAATGACATTTATATCCTTTTAAATTTTATTTTCAAATTTTTATTTTAACTTCATATGTGTTATATGTTTATTTTATTTTTATTATTTATTTATTGATGTTGAAATAATATTAATAAAGCTTATTATGAGATTAAACAATGCAACTATGGAAAATTTATATGTAAGGTATATGTAGTTTATATATTTATCTATTTATAGTGATATAACCCAATTTATCTACTTTAATTTATATTTATAGTATGATGACATTTTTTAAAAGATGTCCTTCAAAATTCCATTTTAACTTCATTTTTGATATATGTTTTTTATATGTTTATTTTATTTTAATATTTATTTATTGATGGAGAATATAATTAAAAAATTGTATGAGTACAAAGTTATATGTAAGGTATATTTAGATTCTATATTTATCCATTTATAAAGGTAAGTCTAATCTTCTAATTATATTTATTCTCTATTCATATATTTCAAATTTTTATTTTGGCTTCAACTATTATATGTTTGTTATATTTTTATTTTATTGTTATTATTTATTTAATGACGAGGATTAAAAATTATAAAACCTATCATGGGGATTAAATAAAATGCAAACTGTGCAAATGTTATATGACATTACCAACTTTCATCAGGGGCAACTATGCTTCCAAATATAAATAACACAGAGTATATGTGAAAGTCATCAATCAAACAAATTGGAAAATGATGAACAAAAATATTATATGCAAGGTATATGCAAAGTATATGTAAGTTATATATTTATCTATTTATAAAAAAAATTCAGATCAAATGACAAGGTAAATTCAGATCTAAGCCATTAACTACGAATGAAAATATAACCTATAATTCCATCATAATCTATTCAATTTCAAGGTCATCACCAAACAAAGTAGAGCTTCTGTGCCCATCCATCTTGCATCTCTATCTACTATCACCCCCAACAACAAATCAACATCGTCTTCTTCAGCTATTTTTGCTTCGTAGATTTTCATAACTTTTCTCATCCCATAACCGACACATACCTAAGCCGGTGAATTTCTCATATCTTTGTGTCTAGGACGGCCAACTTCTAAATCTGAGACGTCGTTTCAAATGTACCTCTGTTAAATCAACATCGAAATCTCTGTTAAAAAAAATCAGTCTTCGATTCATTGACCTTTCGCAGAGCAGAGAAAATAGAAAAAGATAAAAGAGGAAATATTTAAGGACCCATATAGCATTCATCATTTTCTAGACAATTATCCATAAAATCTAATAGAAAATTAAGGGAAAAACTTCAAAATTGAGGACAACAGTAGAGAGAGATAGTCAGGGAAGTAAATCAAAGGAAAAAAGCGAAAAAGAAATGTAGGTTTTGTAGGGTTTATGCTGGCACGAAGAGACTAAAGAGAGTGAACATTAAAGAAATAAGAAAAGAAATGTTTTTTATTTTCCAATGGAGGAAAGATAAAGCATGGATTGATAGAGCAAGTGTCAAAGATAGATGGCAATGAATAGAGACTGTGTAAGTAGACTTTTCTAATTATTTTTTTGAAAATAAAAATAAAAAAGTAAAATTTTACCTATAGGCAATGAATTCTAAACAGAGAGGAAAGATAATGTATTTTGATATTTCTATTTAGGGCTAATTTTTCATAAAAGGAAAACAGTTAAATAAAAATAGGATTTTCAAAAGGTGGAAATATATTTAAATGAAGCTGTTGCTTTTGGTATTTTGAAAAGTTGCTCTTATTTGGTTAATTATTTCTAAAAATATGCCAACCGGGATCATTTTCTCTTTTCAATTTTCTTGCATGGTGGGCTGGGCCTTGAGTTTTTCTTTCTTTATTCTTTTTTTAATTCAAATATATTTACAAAATTTCACATAAGATTCAAACACGCAAAATCTTGTAAATGTATATGAAGCGTCTTCTAATTTTACTGAAATAAACTATTTATTTAAATTGAGTACATAACTTCTTCATTTATAAATCAAATCAATTATAGATTTGAATATAAAAAACTCGCGAAACAAAAATTTATTATTATCTTACGGAAGATACATCAACGAATTTCTTTTTATTTTCGGTCATGATTACATATTTTTCTAGATTCTTCTGTGATATTTATTCGGTATTTTTGTTGAAAATGCCCTATAAAAAATGAGAAAAATGGATTCATTAGGTGGGAGATAAAGACATAAAATCCTTGATAAGCAAAAACAGAAACTCTGCTTTGGACGGATTCGTCACTTCCATGGCATGACAACCCTCACTAAAGTGGACCTCAATCTTCATACCATTTTCCTCTAACATCTTACCATATTCCATCTGGCGGTCAATCAACGGGTCTCCATAGCAACCTGTCAAAAGGACCCGTAGACCCATTTCCCTTATAAATTGATACTTATTTGACCCGGAGCTAGTTATAGGATTACAATACTCGTGATCCCTATCGGCACCCACCGGCAAAGACAACTCCCACATAAAATCACTCCCCGACAGTGGTAAAATAGGGTCATTGGTCGATTTCAGCTCTGACCCGGTTCTTTTTGACCCGCCAAAATATGGATGGTGAAGTATCATCCCCTTTATCTTTAACGGCTCTAACTTGTCACCTAATTCGCATGCTCGTAGCGCCGAATGATATGCTATGTTTCCTCCGGCACTAGTGCCCATCAGAAAACAGCTCGATAAGTCAGCAAATTCTCTTAACCAATCTTCTTGGCTGGATTTGATACACTGCAGAGCATCGATAGAATCCTCGTAAGCAGCCGGAAGGCGGTGTTCAGGCGCAAGACGGTACTCAACGGAGACAACCACTGAATTAGTATGTTGAGACATGAGTAAGCAAAAATCATGAGGTATGCTTGAAGCTGCACTACCGAAAACAAATGCGCCCCCATGATAGTAAACTACGAGAGGGAAGCCCCGCTGGGTGGTTGAAGAATCAAGTGCATGGCGTGGAAGATATATTCGTAGCCAAGTTTTGTTAGTTGGGTTAACAGGTATGTCCTTGGATAGCACAAGAGAGGTGGAAGAATGTGGATCTGGTGAAGAGGGAACGTCTGGAAGGTGAAAGAGACGAGTATGGCTGCCATCTGGATTAGAAACAATCAAAGGTTTATTAGCATAATCAGAAGAAGTATTGGATGTGATTTCGTTTTCTGGCATGTTTAATGGCTATGGATTAGTGATTAAAGAAGAAATTTACTTTTCTGCTTCTTGTCTTTGTGGTCGATTTAGCGGGTGAAGCCACAATTTAAAGAGTTTGTTTGGCCACTGCCCTACTGATATTTTGAAAACTTCAATTTGTGGGCATTTTGAAAAATTAATTTCCTTTATATATATATATATAATTAAAGTAGTTTTCCCCTCAAAAAAAAAAAAAAAATATATATATATATATATATAAGAGTTGTTAGAGGGTCAGTGTCGTCTCGTCGGATATATATAAGATTTATGAAAGAAACAGAGTATTTGCTTTCATAAATAATGAGCAATTTGCTTTTTTTTTTTTTTAAATATATATATATATATTATGGCGGCTATTGCAAAATTGACATTAAAAATTGATAGGAATAATTGTATAAGGTTGTTCTTGCGTATGATCAATTACAAAATTTATATGATGAAAACTTGGCATCAATCAAATCTTCACAGGATCACAAGTTTTCCTCACTGCCCGCTCCCGCCATCAAAATCGAAATTATTTTGTTCATTCTTTTAAATTAATTTTCATCGGTTGACCAATAATTTATGCTAACATGAGAATTATAATTTTTAGGTAATAGTTTCAATACTTAATTTATCACATACTACAAATAACAATAAATATAAAAAATCAAAACAAAATTTTAAATTTTAAAAATTGTAATTTTTACAAATTAATATCGAATTATAACTTTTAAAATACTTTTCTCTTATATTTTTAAAATTTTAACATAATAAATAAATAAAAACAATCAAATTATAAATCATGTGATGTTGACATAATCTTATGTCTACCATATCATAGGCTAAACTAATAATTAAATAACATGTATATATGTTGTATTTACTTCAATAATGAAAATAAAATAATTAAATACATATTAATAAGTGATTGAATTAATTTATGAATAATATATTTGTACCATAAAAATCTTTCTAGAAAAATTGGATGACGAGTGGGGTTGATATAAGATTTTAATTGAAGTCGCATAAATTATTGTTTTAATATTTTTATATTAAAAATAACAAAATACAAACATGTTAATTTGTTTCCCATCAAAGTTCTGGGCCAAGTCCCATGAAGAAAGAAAAGCCCAACACATTTAAGGGACTCATAAGCCCATTAAGGCTGCTTCTTTCCTTTTATATACACATTATATATTTGGAAATCGATTTTAAGATATAAAAAAATTCCTTAAAAAGTAATCATTATTTTTTTTCCTCTAACATTACATACACCAAATTGAAGAAAGAGGGAATGGAGCAGGAAATCAAAATAAAAAGAAACAAAGCTTTTTCTCAAGTACGTATTTTCAGTTTATATATTAACGGATTTAAATTAATTTTATTTATATCGGATAGAATTAAATTCAAAAATAAGCTAAAAGAATTTTGTATCAATTCATTCATATCATATGACTAAATAAAATAAAGCCTTTTGACAACCAGACTTCCCACCGGCGGGGAGCCATGCCAATATCTATGAACTTTCCATATTCTTAGCAACTTCTGTGTCAGGCACCAACTGGAATTCACACTGACAGTATATCGGACAGGCATATATGCATTTAGGTAGTCATGCCATAATGGAAACACTGTGACCCCCACTTGCTCCCCAAAATTGAATCTGTTCGCAGAAATACTTCAGTCTTTGTGTATGCAATAGTTCTTTTTTATTATTATTATTATTATTATTGGCACAAGTTTGCATAGAAGAATCAGAAGCAATCCACATAATTTGCTCAACCATCCTCTGCGCGCCAGCTCATTGGCATTCACCGCATAATCACTGCCATGCTGCAAATTTGGACCACATTCTCTTTTTTCTTTTGGAACTCAAGCTTCATGGTCTTTAGCAAGAATTGAGTAAGACATTATGTTTGGTGATGAATAGCGATTAGGGTTAAAAAAAATTTTAGGCTATATTTAGATTGAAGAATTTTAAATAAAAAATTTTGAATAATTTATAAATTTATATCAAATTTATGGTTTAGCTATTTAAAAAAATCAAAATCTATTGATTTTGGAAAATTATTCATCCATTAAAATTCTTTATTTTTAAAGTATTTGATTTCCACCTTTTGGAAAAGTTCAAAATCTATGGATTTTGATCAATGAAAAATTATTGCCATATTTTTTATTTCAAAATTGTCCCTAATAAATTAATAATATTCAAAAATTATCTTTAATTCTTAAAAAGCAAAAATTATTTTTCTTTTAATTTCAACTAATTGCTTTATTTTTATTATTATTATTTTTTATGCATAATATAGTGTTAATATGCATTAAATTATTAATAAAAAATATTTTTTAGCGATACAATTAACCATTATAAAATATAATCACTTTATTCTTCAACTCTTAAAATAATCAATTTTATTTTTAAAATTTTTTAAATATATAATAGAATTGATTGTATATGCTTAATTAATAATAAATTATCAATATTTATTAAGGATAAAATTGGAAATTATTTATTAATCCATATGAATTGTAGTAATTGAATCAAATATAAGTTTAAGTGTAATTACATCAATTTATAGATTTTATAGTCAACTAAACTATGGAATTCTTGGAAACTATAGATTTTATAATTCATGGATTTTATGAAATCTATAGATTTTAAAATCCCTCAATTTAGAAGGTGCCTTAAGTTTTTTGAGAATTTTTAAATTTTCTACATTTTATTATTTACTACAACAAATTTGGGTATTAAGGATGAAAAATTTTTGTCCCTAAACCTTACAGATTCGTCGCGAAAACTATTCTAGGACTTAAAAATTCCATCGCCAACTTCGTCGCGGAAACACCATTGCTAAAGAGTTTGAAGGACGAAGTACCAAAAAGTTTACTTATTTACAATGAAACAAGTTTTCATCCCGAAATATATTGACAATAGGCGACAAGGTTTTGTCACTAAAAATGCAAAAGATCGTGCCTCTTCCTATCAATCATTCAACGTTTTGGGGACGCTATATAATATATTTCGTCCCTAAATTGTTTATATTTAGGGATGAAACTTTCACTTGATCGGGAATTAGTAAGTAATCAATTCATTTATTCTCAACCAGCAGAATCACCAATGATGTTTAACTGCAAGAATCAAATAGAAATCTCACATTGACAATGAAGGGTAGATCAAGGAAACAGAACTTTTTCCAAAGAATTACAGCAAAGATGCAGACTTTCCAAAGAATTACAGCAAAGATGGAGACTCAGCAACCATTTAACTAATAACATCAATTTTACATTCACACAGCACAATTGTTTCATTAATGCTTTCCAGCTTGGCATTTCCAATAGTAAAAAAATGTTTAACTGCGCTCTTCACAATGTTACAATTCTCCAAAAGGATTCAAGGTGCTTCAAAATCCAACAATATTCAATTCCTGATCGAGCTTAAATGAAGCAACCATCCACCACAGGCCACCAGAGGGCAGAACAAGAGATCCCCACCAATCATATATATTTGAAGCACTCAAAGCCATTACCTTGCACTGTTCATTCATGGCCAGTCTTTCATGTCAAGAAGAGCAGTCAACCTCACATTCTCTTCCATAAGTTTAAGCATTTCAGCTTCTTTCTGCATTTTCTCACCTTTCCAATTGAGTTGTTTTTGCAACTAGCCTGCCACACAAAATTATTAAATTACGAAGTAATCTAACTATTAACGCAACTAGCAGAAGAGAATGGACCGCAAAACTAGATATTCTCAAACAAAATGAAAAAATGAATGATGTTTAATAACTGAAATATCAACTAAATCAGGAATTGACTAATATTGAAATCATTATGATTTCATAGCAACCAAAACGTGGCTCTCACCTATATTTTCTTGTTAATCCAGGTGTTAAATGCTTTAGCAAGATATCTAACAAACAAAAAAGTGAGACCTGAAAAACCATACGGTCCATACCATATAACATTAACATCATTATCACTTAGCTACAACACTGTGAGGACGATGAGTATGACATCAAACTCTAGAGGAAGTTGTCCTACAGTTTGAAATTTTAAAACTACAATTATCCTGCATAGTTAAAAATTTTATTGATTCTCTCAAACTTATCTGCATTTCACCCTTTCTCAAGCTTAGTGTTGGCAAAGCGAAATTATCCTGCAAAGTTCTATTTTTTTAAAAAAATGATTCTCTCAAGCTTACGTGTTTTTGCCCTTTCTCTAGTGTTGGCAGAGAATCTAGAGAAAACTTATGAAAGCTAGCTCTTAGCCATATGTAGTGAACTCCCATAAACTAAAGAAATGCAAAATCTAACATTTGCTTATACGATAAATCACAAACCGTTCAAAAAGCCTCTCGATAGTTTGAAATTGCTTTTCCCATGAGACAAGTGTTTCTCTCACACAAATCAGACTGCTAATATATGATTTCAGCGACTCAAAGTCTCTTTTAACACGGTAGAGTTCCTCTTCATTTTCCACAGCTCTAACTGACCGATAAATTAGAAATAAGCTATCACCAACTATAAAATACAAAAGAAAATTAGCAATCAAAGCTCTAACTGACCGAGATAGACTTCGCCAAAGGATCCATTGCCCATTTTACAGCCGAGCTTGTACTTGCCGCTGACCATCCGTTCCATGAGATTATAATCAACTAGTATAAATCTAGGTAGTATATGAAATCTAACCACGATGATTTTGGTCTTTGATTTTCCTGTTAGAGAATGGTTCGGCTTTCCAACCTTTAGGGCTTAGACCAAAAGCCACTTAAGAGAACAAATTGGGAATAATGTAAAAACAAAAGATTAAAATAGGGAAAATAATTATGGAGGACGAAAATGCTTTGTCCTAAAATAAACGGAATAATCGGCTGTAACATTCTTATTACTTCAGTTGGCATATTTCGTCCCTATTTCTTCTCCCTCCAAATTTTTTCTCTTCCCGCATGTGGAAAAATTATCCCGGGAATCAATTAGAAAAATTAGGGACGATGTACTGTTTCTTTTTGTACTGCAAAATAGTTATAGGGACCAAAATAATTTGATAGTAAAACAAATCGTCCCTAAATAATATATTTTTTGTAGTGATTGCATCTACTGATTCTCTAGTCCAAACTAACTTTATATAAAATAATTTTAATAAATAAAAATAATTTAAGTATTAAAAACTTATTAAATTAGAAGATAGAGACGCAAATTAATGACGCGTGCATGCATGTTATTACTGTATGTTATATTGTAATTGGACCTAAAGCTAATGTAAATAAATATCTAATTGTATATTTAAATAAAAATGATAGTTTAATTAGATATCTAATTCATTAAAATTTTGGAATTTGCCTTTGAATTTATTAACAGTTAGATCACCAAAATTTTATTATCAAGAAATAGTGGAAAAATGCAGAAAATATCAATAAATGAAGCTTTTCTTGCATTTATCAGCTCCGTCACCCAAGTGCATATCAGCACTTGATGAGCATAGAGAAACATCAAATTGTGCAACTCCAGAAGAAATTGTGGAGTTGTAGGCATTTGAATGATATTCTATTTGCACAATTATTTTAGGTTATCTGTTTGTAATAGTTGAGTTTCGTAATGTGGTCTTTAATTAATTTTGTTTTAGGTTAAAAAGAGGTAAAAACTCCAAATATTCATGCTCCTCTAAAATGTCCAAAAATCATTCAACTATACACAATTTTCATTAAGCTAATAATTATATTATCTGAGGAAAGATACTTAAATGCATAGTTGAGATTTTCACCAAAAATAAATCATAATTAAATGAAAATATCAGATTAGATGGGATAAAGGGCCCAAGTACGGTTGCAAATCGCCGCCAATTTCTGTTGTAATAAATTCTGGTGTGGAAACCAATTTTAACCTTGTCATTTAATTTAAAAGTGAAAATCCATCCGCCGTGTGAAGACCCTCAGCCACTGCATCACCACCACCAATCACAAAACCCAAAAACTAAATGCAGAATAATATTTAACAAAACTCACAAAAACAAAAACATCCAGAGCTACTAACGTAGCATGTAGCATATGGGTGTCCATCAATCAAATTCAATAGGGTCCTCCAGAAGATGATGATTGCAGAGATGACTGCACTTGCAGCAGGTGGTGGTAACAATCGGCGGCGGTAGGCCTCTGCTCTGGGTTCTGGTCTAAGCACCTATTCTGCAACTCTCTAAGCATCTTTGGTACAGCACTTGAGCCCAATCCACACGTCTTCACCAAGTGACCAATCCCCCATACGTCCACTTTCACCCCATGCAATCCCCTTCCCATCTCCGGAGCGTGTCTACCACGCGCCTCCCCTAATCCGTACGGGTATATTTGTGGTGCCCCTACTGCTTCCTCAAACCCACTTACGAACCACTCGTTTTCCCTGTCGTTCCTTCTCATTACCTTGTCCCAGCTCAGGTCCCTGTGCACGAAAGATAAGTCGTGGAGCGCTACTAAGGCTTTGGTCACGTATTTTAGAGCTTCCACCAGCTGATCACAATTTTTGGGCTTAAATCTGATTCCTCGTGGCTTGAACACCAGTGCTAAATCTTTCTCCTGTGATCTGTACAAGAACTCTGCGTGTGGGATTCTCTGATCAAGAAAATCGTATATTTCTTTTGCTGCTGCCCATTTTCTTTTATTTGGGAAGAATCTTGTCACTGTATTTGGTGTGATTTCAATGATGTTCCCATTACCCGGATCTACTCTTTCAAAATCACTGTAGGTCAACTGCCTAAGTGTGCAGCCATTGTTGATGATGTTTAAGCAACGTTCAGCTAGCAACGGCAATAAACCGGCTATCCTGTAACAAGGAACTAGGGCTTTTAGTCTCTCCACCGGCGAAGATAGGTCTAATGAATATAGATCGGTACGGATTATCCGGTCTTGTGATCGACACAGCGCGCAAAAGGTTACCAAGTAGCCAACTGCATAGTAGCCAAGAATGTAAGGAATGTCCATGTAAGTCCATAAAAGCTTTTCCACTATGGAAGAAGAAGGATCAACTTGACCTTCTCTCAATTGGTCAGTTTCCTCTCCTCTCCACAAGCAAAAATTTCGAACAAATCCAGTCACGTTTGGCCACAGATCCTGCAATGTATCAACTGATGATGATGATGAGGGTTTTCTAACAATGACGACTTCAACAGAAGAAAATTTGGATATAATTCTATTGATGCAATCATCCCAAAGGCCAATGAAAGAGTCTCTACTGGAGGCATTTGCGACGCTGATAGTAGGGTTAGCTCGGATAATTGGGCTTAAGATGTCAAAAACAAACCCTCTACAATCTAAAGGTTCAGTAGAAGTAGTGAAGAAGCAGTCTTTGCCTTGAGGCAGATCTCGGAAAACGTCTCTTCTGAGTGGGAAGCGTAGTTCCTCAGGTGGTGGCTCTTGCAAATACCATGAAAGCTCAAACAAATTTGGAAGCGCAGTTGGTGGAACTCGAAGACAACCAACATAATACTCAGTTGGATCTTGAAATTCCAATGGTTGGATTGCTGTTTAAGCCACATTTATGACAAATAAATAAGCTTTTCACATTAATATAATACATGCATTCATGTAACATAAATAATAATAATAATTGTGTTTCCTAATTTCTTAATATGGTAAGATTAAATATATCAAATATTTAAGAAATGTAAATGGGAAAAGCAATCATCATACATCTTATTGGGGGTTCTGTTGAAGGAAGCTGAATTCTTTCAATGAAACCTGGATAAAATAGAAAACAGTGAGAGATGTGGATTCCAAGAATGCTGTTCTTGAAAAAAGTAATTTGAGGTTATGACAAAAAAATATTCGTACCAGAAGAAGCAGAAGATGAGGAGGAAGACTTTCTCCTGCCGAAGACTTTGACTTGTTGTCCAGAAAGGAATCTATCAACAGAAAGACCTTTTAAGGGTCCATCTTCAAAGGCTTCCATGGTGCAAGCAACCATGGATTCATCAAAGAAAGTGAGTTCATCAGCATTCAGAAAGCTTAATCCTTGCACTCTCGCTCTTCCTCTATTGTTTTCCCCTTCTTCAGCCCACAAACTCACTGATTCTTCCCATGTCATTCTTATTTTACCAATTCTACGTAGATCTTTAGAATTAGAAGATGAAGTACCAGCAGCAACCTCCGTTGAAGCTTCAAACCCTAACAAACTCCCTCTTCGACCATGAAGATATGCTTCACCTACACCTGCCGTGACTAGTTGCTTTGTCCTTGCTGTAACAAAGCACAAAGTTGCCTTCTTTAGGATTCACACAGAATAGAAGAAGTGGAAAAGAATGTAACTTCGTAATTACTTCTATTCCTTGTAGAATAATGATGCAATGCCTACCTTGGCGGGGGAAATCTTCTTCTTTGAAAGGATGTGCTGGAGGAAGAGCTTTTGCACCAGCAGAAATAGCATTTCTACCATCATCATCAGAACCGATTACAGGTGGGCCTCTGCTAAGGGATGATCTCATGCGTGAACCCATAAATTGAGACAATTCTTCAAACACTTCCTCGTCAAAAGAAGCAGGCAATCTATGTTGCTTCCTCTCATAAGGAGAAAGCCTAAAATAACTCTTCCCAACTTGATCTCTCTCACCGCCTCTCTCCCATTCATAAACTTTCCTAAACTCGCCCAGCATATTATCCCATTTGGTACCCGCCGTTTTGGAGTCTCTACTCACCCCATGCCTTTGCAAGAACTCTGCCACTTCTCTATCTTTATCGGCTCTCGTTTTCCCTCTTGTTGATTGAGGTGTGACGTCGCCTCCGGTGTTTTGGTCATTTCTTGAAGATGACCCAGATGCATCATAGCCGCCTTGGTATTGGACCCTCCAAGCCCTGGCTAACCATAACATCTCATTTGGTTTCCAAACTGGGCTCACATACTTGCCTTTTCTGAACTGTTGGTGAAGTTGCTGACCTTCTGGTTTGCTGGTCTCTTGACCAGAGGCTGCAGAGAGGGAAGGAATTGGCGAGTGTGGAAGAGAAGAGGCCGTGTCAGAGGAAGTAGCTGCCGCTGCCTGAAGTTGTTGGGTTTGCGGGTTAGTAGATGTTATTGGGGAGGGATTTGCGGTTGGAGATGGCCCTGATGGGCTTGATTCAGTAGCTGCAATAGTAGCAATTGGAGGTTGTGTCTGTTGCTGTTGTTGAGAGGAAGAAGGTAAAATCTTCCACTGAGCTGTACCATATCTGGGTCTTTTAGGGTTTAATGTTTCAAATTGTTGGTCGAAAGGGGAGGAAGCTGCGCCAATTGGAACATACAAAGGGGTAGATATGAAAGGAGGCGCCGGTGGCTGCTGGTGATGGAGAGGTCTTGTTTCTGAAGATTCCTCGAGTGGGTCTTTTGGGGAAGATGATGGCTGTTGCTGCTGTGACTGCTGTGAATGTTTCTTGGCTATTTCTCCTTTGTTGTCACCCATTTCAAATGGGCCCAAAATAGAAATTCACTTGAAAGAAGCAAAGAGGAGGGTTCAGGTGGAAACCAGAACAAGAAGAACAGCAACCATTCTTATAGAACTAACTTAGTTCCACGTTTTACCAAAACTCCCTTGAAATACTTTAGGGGTGAAGATGGTTGCCAAGTCTCTAAAAGGAAAAGGTTAGAAATTTAGGAGCGGGAAATCATAGCAAAACTAAAAGCAAATCAAGAGAAAGAAAGTAAAAACACAAAAGACGAGATTGTGGAACTGCCATGAATAAGACCCTTCAGTTGATTATGAATCAGTTAATGCAACTACACATTTGCTAAATTGATGTGTGATTTTGACAGGTAATTGAGATAGAGAAAGAAAGAAAAAAAGGAATACTACTAGTATATATATACATGATTACAAAAGGTCATAATTGTACTTTGTCTGAGAAGAACGGAAAAAGCAAATTTTTTAGATTGTCTTCGACTTTATTTTCATTTTTAAAATTTGTTTGGAAAGAGAGAGTAAATATGAAAATGAAAGCAAAGAGTTCCGCGAGGTGCGAGGGAGTGAGTGAGTGAGTGGAGACTCTGAGTGCGGACGCATATCAGCGTATTTTGGTTGCAGAGAGCAAGATGTGGACTCGTCGAATGGATGACTCTCTGCCTTGGTGCCTTGTCCTTGTCGTCTGGCCTATTTTGTTTCTTCTATTTTCTTCCTCACTAATTTTCATAACATATTATAAAAGCTCTCTAGACTCGAGTTTGGTTAACTTTTGTAAAATTTTTTATTGTATTCAATTCTGAATTTCATAAATATTAAAATCAACAACCATATTTTCTCAATTCTTAATACTTTAAATAGTTATATCTATTTCATCTTTATATTTAAATTTTATTATTGACATAGACTAAATCTTATATTAATAAAAGAATATTGCTTATCAAAAAAGATATAGACACTAAATTATAAACTATATTATAATCTATTTTGACCATAAAAATAATTTAATTTAACTAATAATATGTGTTTGGTAAAGTAATTTATTTGGAAAAAAATTATATTATAATCTCAAAAAAAAAAAAAGCTAGTAGAAACATTCAAAAATAATTTACCAGATTATGGTTTTTCTTTCACTTTATACCCTTACTTTTTTTACCAAATAATAATAATAATAATAATTATTATTATTAAATTATATATTATATAATTATTAAACTATTTAATATGTATATATATAATAATGAAATATTAGATGATAAATATATAATATGTATTTATATTAGCATTAAATGTTTAATATAATTTTTATAATATATAATATATATTATGTAATTTATTTGTA
>CATIWF010085532.1:0-20141 GCA_949630135.1 Balakata baccata
AGAAAATTACATCCAATCTCCATTTTTAAAGAAATTTTACTAAGATATCGCTGGAATTATTTTTTTACTTAGATTATAATCCGGAATAGTTTTTTTCCTCAAATAACCCTCCTTTTGTTGCATTTCTTCAACCTTTACCGCCATCCTTGGATTCCTCATTTTTCACATATTGTGAGATAATTGATAGCCTTGAATGATCTTTGCTTGACCTTGATGCACATTTCCACATTAATTAGACCTGTCACAGCTTCATCTCTTGTCGGACTTTTCATATTTTGGCTTGCCAGTTTGGCCTTCAGGGCAACCATATTTGAGCCGTGACAGACAAATCTTTTTGTAATGTAAACCTCCTTCTTCAGCTTAATTTGCATGTGTTTTTATGAATGTGAAATTTTGTGATGGGAAGATAGACACGGCGTTGAATAAGCGTTGCCTGATTAGACAGGTTTCCGTCCAACTTGGCTGCCTAGCCCTTGATGTGAAAGTTGTTGCTGTGATGGCATATGATATCTTTTGCGATAGGCATACCCCAATTGCTACGCCTCCGCAGCTAAATGAGGTGGCTTGAACTTGTAGCAAGCCACCAAATCTTGCTTATGCGTATTCAATTTATCATCTCTCCGTCAGGTTTTTCAAGAAAAACAGAGAGATAAGAGTTGACTTGCGTATCAACGAAAACAACCTTATCATCATTGCATTCAATGATCTTTGCAAAAACATCATATGTTAGTTACATAGAGGTTATATATATAACGAGTGAATGAATTATTCTTGATTAGGCATTATACGGTAGTTTTTTGAGCTAAAACTATCCATTCAAAGATTTTTCAACATTCTGAACTCATTTCTTGTGTTAGATTTGAGAAAAGAAGTCCGAAAATAAGAGAAACAGAGATGACAGTGTCACAATTGATTTTTCGTTTCTCAATTAGCCTCTAAACAATGATTCTTGAATTTGAGTTCATTTTTGTGTCAAAATTGCAGAAAGAAGCTGAAAAATAGGAAAAACGAGAAGACAATTTTGATATAATATTTTTCCCTCTTCGATCTTGCAAATATGGTTGGATTTTGTAAAAATTAATATCACCGGAGTAATGAGGAGGTGGACAACTAGTGGTTTGAATTTTGTATTTAAGTGATAAATGAAGTTGATAGTGTGGCAGAGAGAGAAAAAAGGAAAGAAAAGGAAAGAGAGGAAGAGAGAGAATAAGAAAGAAAAATTTGTTAAGAAGCTGAGGGTGGTCATATATTGTTTTTAAAAATAAAATTTATGTGAGATAAATTTTAAATTACATTGGAGAACAATGATATTTGTGTTCAAAACTCCAAATCCCTAATTAATAAGTTAATAACAACTAACAACAGAATGTCTAATCTTTTGTGGATTTTTCTCAACTTCATTTACTAAAAATAAAACCACTAGCACCTGCAATGAAGCCTTTCACTAATTTTTTACAGCGGATTTAGAAATTTTTTTGATGAGATAAAAAATTTATAAAATAAAAATATTATAAATAAAATTTATCTTAATTTATAAAATTTTAAATTATACTTTATTGATATAAAGGAAAAAATTAAAAGACAAGTTACAAATCGATAACTGTACTAAAAAATTGTTTGATATAAGCTCTAGAATTTAGAAATTTTATTTGGATAGAGAAAAAGAGCTATATTAACGTGGGAGAGATAAATCCTTTATATTATTATATATAAAAAATAATTTCTTTTTTTAGTGGCAACTGTACATCCAGCCCTGCTAATGCTGCAAAGCTAGAACCATCGTCAGCAATTTTCATTTTGAATTTTTTTTTTCTTTTTGTGAATTATTTTCTTAAAGCTAAATTTTGTTATTTAATTCATATTATTTTATTATTGTTATATATTGAAAAATAATTTTCTTAAATGGTTGGCAATTGTCATGTAATAGAAAAGGAAAAATCGTAAAAAATAATTTAAATTTTAAAATTGTATCAAAATTAAATTATTATTTTTTTAAATATATAAATTTTTAAAATTTTATCGATCTATAAATTCCAACAAAAATTTGCTCATATAATATAAAATTTCTGTAAAATTAAAAAGATTGTATTAATTAGAAAGTTCACTAAAAAAATTAAATTATTTTTAAAACTTTAAAATGGTATAATTTTTATTTTTTTTTAATTTTAAAATTTAAATCTGAAATTTTTTTTAAGTAATAGAGAGAGGAGAAGACCAGCCGAAGTGGGAAATAAATAAAACGTTTACTTGAGACCCAAAAGTCCACCGTCTATATTACCATGTTTTTTTGGCTTGCTTCTTCGCTCTTGTTGTATAATATATATTCTTTCCAATTAGCCGAGCCATTAGCCAAACTTCTTAAGTCATAAATTTATCACGAAAAATGTTCAATATTGTATTTATTATTTTTTATATCTATTTCAATCTTCGTATTATGTATTTTTTTAATTTATTATGAAGTTTAATCTTTGAGCTATACAATTAATTATTTTTTTTCTATTTATTATAAAATATTTACCTTCCACTAATATTAATATATAATGGCAAAAAATTTTGAATTCGAAATATTCTTTAATTTTTAAAAATAAAAACATATATTTTATTTTTAATACTATAAAGTTTACATAAAACTAAAAGTATATATCACTTGAAAATAAAAAAAATAATAAAATAAAATAAACAAGAGAAAGTAGCTGCATTCATCAATAATTATATATTTTAAAACATGTTATTAAGCACATGAGAAATAAAAAAAGATTATGTTTGTTCACTAATCATTTTGTGTGGTGCTATAAATATATATATATAAGTTCAAAATATAAAAATAAAATTTTAATATCTTTTATAGAAGAAAAATATTAAAAAATAATATAATATATTTTAAAAAGTTACATTGCTATTTGCTAGTGATAATGTATTTATAATATTAATAATTTATTTTGCTATGCTTTTAATTATTATATTAATGAACATAGAAGAAAAATCCCATTCCGTAAAATCATTAAAGGAAAAAAAAAAAGAGGGGCAGGCTAAAGTCTAAACACGGAAAGGAGCAGTGGCTAGAGCCAAGCCGCGCCCGAGCGCGCGAATGAAGGATTCAGTGTTCACCATAACCGTTCCAAGAAACCTCGCTCGTCTGATCTTTCTCTATAATCTCTCTTTTGTGGTTCGTGTGCTTGTCTGTGTGAGCTGTTATACACCTTTCTCTCTCTTTTTTCTTTCTTTGAAATACCTAAGCCATTACCCAATTCGATTATATCATTTACCAATACAATACTCATATCATTTTTCTCTTTCTCGCTTCCTCTCTCCCTTCCTTCCCCACCCCGCTGTTATTGCTTTATCACCGCCGTCACCCTACCGGCGGCTGCTTAACTAAGTCTTTTTACACCACAATCTTTTACTTTTTCAAGGGTATGCTATTTTTCGGCGTTTTCTTCAATTTTTTTTAGGGTTTTCTTAATTTGCAATTGGAAAGGAGTTATCTTTGCCTTTTCTGTTTAGATTATGTTTATATTATAGTTGGATTTTTCTAAATAATGTTTTATTAATTATTTAATTATTTTATTAATTTTTGTTTTCGTTGGGTTTGGCTTTTTTTTTTTTTTTTTCTTCTTCTTCTGAGGTTTGGTTTATATTTAATCGTTTAATTGGGGAGGTGACTTCGTTATGGAACAATTGTTGGATTGGATTTTAGTACTGTTTCGCACCGATAATTATGCAATATCCCAATTTCTCTATCATTTCAAATTGCTCTTTCTTCTGCATATATGGGGAATTTTTGACTTTGAGTTGGTTAGTTAATTTATTTACCGAAGTAGTTGGTGCCTTGACATTTATATTGTCCAGCAAAGGAATAAAATTGGCCCATTCGTTTTCTCTTTTTCTTTTTCTTTTTTTTTTTCTCTCAGATTCTCTATTTAAAGTTATAAATCTTTTATTGCAAAAAAATAAAAAGTTATAAATCTTTAATGTGCTTGGCGGTTTTTCTATTAAGTTTGTTATAACCGCTTTCACCATTCTAACTCGACTTTGAGCTTTATTAGTTGCATTGAGCAAATCCTCGTCATGTCATTTTCTCTTGTTTTGTCACTATACTGCCATTATGTGGACAGATAAATTGGAACTCTATAATATTTCTTTGGTTCATCTTTTATTGGCAGAGTGAAAAATGAGAATGTCTATGTGCTTGCTGTTGATTAATGCCTGCTACTGGCATAAGATTTTATTGCATCAGACTGTCTCCTTTGATGATTTGAGTGCAAGTCTCAAATAGTTTGAATGTGTAGCTCCAAGGGGCTAGTCTTATTAATCCTTAAAAGTGTTCATCTTTTACTCATGATCTGGATTATACATAATTTGTTTGGTGAACAGCAGATGCACTTTGAATAAATGTGTAGTACATGGCATTACTTTGATAAATAGTGATTATGTTGTCTTCATTATTATTATTTTTTCTCATAATTGCTTTGCATGTGCAGAGGCATCATACATGCACCTCTACTTTTTGATGCTGTGGTTTACTTTCTGCATGTTTGATACATGGAAAAACTTAATTGTTACTGTTTGATCTGTACTTTTATTTGCAACACTTGGGGGATTTCAACTAATGCTAATTTCAATGTAATTTCAAATGATGGCTTCAGTTGCATATGGAGGAAAGGTGCCTTTTAACTATTAGTATGTCTATATGATCTTTTGCTGAAGATTTATCGACCTCTTATGCCTATGGCGGCCGATCATAGAAGAAAACGGCTTAATGGTGCCAGCATTGCTGGTTGCAGTTCTTGGGAGCAGTACAAGACCAAAAAGAAAAAATTGCAATCACCAAAAAATGAATTAAATTCAAGGTCTCACATTTCTCTTGAGTGGGATGGCAAACAGAAAAAGGTTGTTGCCAAAAGGGAACAAATTGGGTTAAGTCAGAAAGATTTGATGGCATTTATTGATCCTGCTCCTCGGCGCCATGGAATCTTAGGAGATGTTCTTGCTATTCCTCAAGAAATTTTTGAGGTCGAGAATCTGAAAGTGGTGCTTTCGTACGAGGTAATTATTAGTTTAAAAGAGTTGTTAGTTACTGTTGCATGTTTAATTCATCAATGAGTTCTTATGCTAAATGCTTATTTGTGGAGCTTGATGCAGGTTTGGCAGACTCATTTATCTGAAAATGAGAGAAAATATCTTTTGCAGTTTCTACCTAGAGGATCAGATGCAGAAGAAACTGTGCAAGCATTGCTTTCTGGGGATAACTTTCATTTTGTAAATCCTTTTATGAAATGGTAAGTATAATTAGACCATGTTGTTTCTTTTAGAATGTGTGGTATTACTTTGAACACCTTTGAGATATGGTTTATATGAAAGTGAGATCAATTTAATTGCATTGCTTGTTAGTTGAGTAAGCACTTTGTTGGGGTTGGGGAATAACTTGTTCATTCTCTATGCTGCTACCTGAATTGTTTTTGGGTCTCACATGTATAAATTTTGTACATATGGTGCAGGTTTTTTGACCATTCTTTTTAAGAGAGATAATACCTTCTCTGCCACCCTGCTAGTTTTAGTTGTATTTATATGAATACAATGAAAATCAAGAAAAAATGTCTTACTCTGCAAAGCTATATCGTTTGTTACTTGCTATTTCTTCTTCTTTCACCTTTTCTAGATTAAAATTGTCAGATTCTCAACTTCTTAGCACTTGAACAAAGTAAAGAAGTAAACAACTTCTTAGCAGGGGGCATGAGATGGCTGAACCTGGTTAATACTTTTCCTTTCAGTTTCTGATAATGTGAAGGTAGTGTCTACTGTTTACCAATTTGACTTTGCAGATGAATTGGTTACTTTTTCCCCCATGTGCTTAAGGGTTTTTAAACCCATAGCTTCCTCTGCTTTATGTTCTTCATAATATTGGTGCAGAGTTTATTTAGTAGTGGCAGGTTCAGGTTGAATATAAATTCAAAGAACATTGTATGCAGTTCTCTGGTCTTTGAAGACCCATGATTTTTATTTTATGATGCAACTCTTTAAATTTTAATTTGATAATTTATCTAGAAAATATGTTTGCAGGAGTACTTCTCTTTGTTCAGGCAATCTTCACCCTGATGCTCTGATTAATCAGGAACAGTGTTTAAGGGCTGATAAGAGAAGATACTACTCTGAGATACACAAGTACCATAATGAGTATGTTGGACATATCTAATTTTTTATATGCATTCAAGTCTGTTGATTTAAGAACATCATATACCCTATATGATGTGTAACCTTCATTTTCTTTTTCTTCTCGTGACAGCATGATAAAGTATTTGCAGAAGTTGAAAGAGACTTGGGAAAGCAGCAAGGATCCTGAAAAGGAGGTTCTGCAGAAGATATCAAGGTTGATACTCGCTGCTTACTAATTGTCAAGACTGGTGCTGATCTGCCTAGTTAAATATTTTAACGGAACAGGCACATTGTAATGGCTGCGCAACATTCCCTTATGGTTCTTTGACGTTCCTATATAAATTCTTATAAGTTAACAACTTAACATCAAAGGTTATGATGTTAAGCAGTTTAAGCAGGAGATATCATTATATTGATATATTAGTAAGTTTTAGATATTAGAATATAGTATTAATTTATTGTTATGTAGAACTGATCAAATATATAAAGATAGCTAATGAAATATTAAATTGTGTACAATAAACTAGCTTATATACTGAAAAAGAAACTATAGTAGTAAAGTTGAAAATGATATCCCTTCAAAAAAGAGAAAAAAAAGGGGAAAAAAAAACATAGGCAAAGATAGAAGAATATAATTTAGTCAATTAATTTGGCATTTTTACACTTAGATGATGACGATAATGTGAATTTAATATTTTAGTTCACTTGTGCCCAAAAGTATTATAAACTAATTTTGGTTGGACTAGTGAAGAGAAGAAAGGTGTATTTTCTTTTATTGTTATTTGCATAGATTAATAAAGCTTTGAGAGGATTTGGGAGGTCAAGGCTCCCTGTAGTCCCTTAGCTCTGCTGCTATCCAAATCTGCCCTGTACTGGTTTGGTATCTCGTTTACTGTTCTAGTCTCGAATCATGTAAGGACTATATTTGTGCTGGAGCCACATCATATATAAATTCCCATGTCTGTATGTCTAGTTCTTAAGGTTATTCTATCATGCTTGCTACAACTTTTAATTCCTTATGGCAAGTCTTGAGAATTTTGCTGAATGCATTTTCTTTTGTATTTGTTAGTGATGCAATTATCATTGGTGCATAATACTATACACTTCCTCTTGTCTTGCTTCGTTTAAGTTGGAGATAAATTACAATTAACATTTTTAAGTGTTCATAGATCAGATTTGAACTTCTTATCACTTCAATACTGAATTTTGAAGAGTTGTGTATTATATTTTCATATTTCTTTTGATGAGTTGCCAGGGTTGAGTTTGTTGTTTGCTCTCTTTTATTTATTGTTTTTGTTTTCCCAAATTGGTCATAATTGATTTTTTCAATTAGGTCAAGAAGGGATGCAGACAAACAAATTTCCTCACATGCAAATGAGTCTGGATTTGACAACCTTGATGAGGATGTTGCTGCTACATCTGAATCTTGCTCCTTGGTTGCAGAGGAGAAAGCATGTAGCAGTGACAATCAAAACAGTTCAATAAACAAGGGTGAAGAATTTCAAAGAAGGTAACTAAATCATTCCATGATGAAGATTATTGTCGTTGCAACAGCTTTTACTTTGGCAAGTTATGAGTGAGCATCTAATTATTGCATTTTAACTTAGAGGTGGGATTGTTGTTCCCAGGCTAGTTTAATTGTTAGTTAAACTACGACCTGCTAGTGGTACTTTAGCCTTCAGCTCGTGTATGTGGTCTTAAATTATTTAGCAGCTATTACATTATTCTTTTAAGCAAGTAGATATTTTACTATCATGGCCATAAAAGTCTCCTTTTTGGGAGTTGAAGTTGGGGTGAGGGGGTTGTGCTGTGGAGGGTTCCTGTCAAATGTTTATAGGGTTCAACTAATGAAGAGAGATTGCCTTAGTGATGCATTGGTAATTCTCAACTGATGATCATCTTTGTTGTAATTATTGTTATCATTATTTTTTTTGTAGACTTAAAGCTCTTTATTTATTTATTTTTTATCTTATTCTTCTGGTGCATGTTCTTTGCTGTATTACATTTCTGTCCTTGACGTTCTGGCTCTGTTATCCTACTAAGTGGTTCAATTTTGAGCATCTAGGCATCTCTCTTTTCTGTTTTTTATTCAATGCTGCTGCATTTGTTGCAGTTTTCTGTGATTTTACCTTTGTAACCACTTAAGAACTGCTTGCTTCTGTAGAGTTGGTAGAATTCCTCAATTTCTCATCTTTTGCTTTGTACCATGCACTTGTGAATTGATCTAAGTAGAAAGGCCTTTGTTATCAGGATTCATGGGAAAGGCTTTACGAAGGATAAAAGTAGAAGGCAATTGGTGGCTACAGATAGAAAAGGAGAAAAGCTACACAAGCGTAATATTTACCTCACTGATGGTGACAAATATATGTCATACTTAAAGGTCTGTTATGGTTGTTATTTCCTGATTTGTATATAGAGCTCAGTGCATTATCAGCCTACTTCGTGGAGGATGATTTGTCATAGTAGTAATTTCTAGGAATTGGCATGCTGATGCTCTAAGCTCCTTATAATATAACAGAACCAAGCAACCTAGTGTTGAACTGATTTTCTTTTTTCATTGCTTTTCTTAGTTTTGTTTTGGCTTAAGTCGTACTCAACCCCCTGAAGATATTCGTTTTCGCCATTTAGCCTCCTGCAATAATTTTTGGTCCATTTAGCTACTTGAACTCTTTTTTTGGTCCATCTTGCCCTTTGTTCAATTCGTAAAATATGCATAAAGCTCCCTAATGCTGACGTGGCAAGAAAAAATATTTGACATGGTCAATAGTGCTATGTCAGCAACAAGGGGTCATATATTCAGTTTTACAAATTGGATGGGTGGCAAAGTGGACCAAAAAGGGAGTTTAGGGGTCTAAGTGGACAAAAAATCGTTGCAGGGGGCTAAATGACAAAAACTAACATCTTCAAGGGGCTGGATATGACTTAAGTTTTTTGTTTTCCTATAGATACTATATATAACACACATAATGTACAAAAAAGAAAGGAAAGAGATAAATGGCGGGCACATATAAATTTCTATTAGGGCATCATGTACCTTACTAATGATCTTTTTGCTTAATTGCTAGAAATCTTGTTTATTATTACTGACAACTGAGATAAATTTAGGACTTTCAGTAAGTTAGCCAGAGAAATTCAACTCATTGATCACAAAGTAGCAAATTTTTTTGTTGTTGCAATCTTTATTCTCTTATAACTTAGCTACAAGTTAATAAATAATTGAATAAGGCTCAAGCTGACATGCTTTTGGTATTCTTATCATCAATTAAAAGTGGCCATGGGCTGCACAAGTGTGGGAATCCGATAACAGGTGTCTTCCTGCCCAAGATCTCCCTGACTGAAAGAAAGGGGGGGCTTTATCTCGGATTCCCTAAATGCTTGCTTATTGGCTTGAATTTTGAAATGTCTATATAGGTTCCTAAACACTTTCCTAATAAAATTTGCTTCACAGTTTTGTACACTTTAATATACTGACTTTTCTCACATGATTGTAAGAGTGTTATGTGCTTGTATGCTTGGCTGACTACCCAAATCAGCATTTATTTTCTAGTAATCAGTAACTCAAAGTGATGTATACATATGTCAATATGGTTTATGGAACTTGCTATGCTTTGTAGATATAGATAACACATATGCTTTTGTTGATTCTTTCAGGCTTTAGCTGATCATATGCTTTTTGATATTTCAGATAAGCAAGAAGCAACACCAACTTGTTAAGAGTATGAAGCAATCTGGTAAAAGCATTCAGTCCAATTCCCTTAACCGTGTGCTAGGTAAACTTGATACACTGCATGTACAACCATACAAAGAATTTGTGAGAGAGGAACAGAAGAAGTTGCTGGAGCATTGGTTAGTTTATGGTGAAGTAAATATCTATTTTTGTACATTAAGAACTCTTTATTTTTCTCTATCTCAAAATGGATTTCTGTAAATGAAGGTTGCAACTAGCAAATATAGATCTTCCAGCGGCATATGAAAACTGGAGAGGCAGACAGTTTCAGAGACAGGAGATTGCCAAATCTTTGGAGCAAGACTTGAAAAGCAAACTAGAAACTTTGATGGAGGTCTGATACTCTGTCTCTCATAATTTTTGCTCTTTCTTATTCAACAAGCGAACTTTGTCTGTATCTGGTATTATTTGTGCTTATCAACAGCAGAAATTGCATAGACTCGGTCTTTCTTCTGACATGTTTAATGGTCGGTTTGCGAACCCACCCAGGATGAGGAGACTTTGGAGGATGAAACTGTTTTTCAGGATCAGAATGACGAAGGAGAGAGAAAACATGAATCTGAGGTGGAGGTTACACTGTGTCTTTGCCCTCGTAATACATGTTTGTGCATGTGCATGTCTCTGCATTTGATGTAATTATACTGGATGACAGCATAAATAATGAGAATGCGAAACCCTTGTTTAAGTGTTGAACATGTTGGTTCTATATCCATGCAGGATGAGGAGAAAGTGAATCACGAGACTCCACTTCAGTATCAGAATGATCAAGGAGAAGGAGAAGATGAATCTGATGAGGTTAGATACCTGGTTTTCTTGTGCATGTGTGTTAATGTCTCTGCATACAAGTGTCCAGCATGGCAGCAGATATTATAGGAATGTCATTCTTCTGTTTTAACATGTTTACTACCATTCAGGATGAGGATATATTGGGCTATGAGACTGTTCGGGATCAGATTGATCTAGGAGAAAGAGAACATGATTCTAACTTTCAGGTTTGAGCCATTTAGCCTGATAATGTTTTCTTTTTCCTTAGCGCATATGTGCCTAAGGATGTATCTGAAATAAATATTTTATTGGATGTCCAGTTCAACCTGAGCATATGTTGTTGTACGATAGTAACATCTACCTTGTTCTTTGTTTAGTTGTTAATTTATTATCAATTTTATTCAGGATGAGGAAAAAGAAAGCCATGAAACACTTGTGCTAGAGGAGCAGAACAATGGAGCAAAAAATAAAGAATCATACGTGGAATATGATGAAGATTCTGATTCTGGCTCTCAGCAGTATCAGTCTCCACAGCAAATTTCTTCTCTTAGCGGTGGTCATGAAATCAACCCTATCGATATGGGTTCAGAAAGCAATCATGTGGCGTCAAAATCAGATGATGTTTCTCCAAATGCATCTGGGTACTCAGGTAATGCAAACACTGGAGATGCTTCCACTAGTCAGGGTATTCCTATCTCCTCAGGTGGAGATGTCTGGCCAACAAGCATGCCATATTCATTTTATGATTCGACTGCTAACCATGAATATGCATCTACTAGTGAGTTGTCACTCCCACATCCAGTTAATTCCCAACAGTCCCAATTGATAGATTTGGAATCTGATGTGCATGAAGGAGAATCTGGGAAGGATTTGTTACGCAGACAATCTGATGCTGGTTCCTTTGGTTCCTTCCCAAACCATGATCGAAGTGGGTTACTTCAATCTCTGTTCAAAGGCCAGGATATGTTATCCTATCATCGCGAACAAAAACAACTGGGCCTAGATTTCCAATCTCCACATATGTTGATGCAAGATGGTCATTTTGCTGGGCATCTCCAGAGGCAGCTTCATACCTCACTGCCAATTGAGCAGGGGCAAAAGAGACAAGGTGAGAATCACATGCAACAATCTATATCAGAAGACATTTACTCTGGAGGTACGTACTTAGTTCCAAGACAAGGACATGTGCCAACGGCCAATCTGCAAGACTGGCCTCTTCATCCCGCTCGCATGCCAGCACGGCTCCAGCCTCATTTAAATAATGATGTCTTGTTAAATCAGAACTGGTATTGTGGTGAGCATCAAGTTCGTGGTAGCTGGAATAGTACAGATGGTTTAAGTGTCCCAGGCCAAGGCATTGGAAGTAGCACAGATCAGAGCTTGTTTAGTGTACTGTCCCAGTGTAACCAATTGCGGTCAAATAACAATTTTGATTCAGTGGGGCCTCCTGAGCAATTAATGTTGCCAAGAAGCTACGAAATGACAAGTGGTGTTGCTCCTAGGATTAGTAATTCTTTACCACAAGCAGCCTATCCACTTGACTACTTGAATGGACGAGATGCGACCAGTTCCCTGATGCCTGATGATATGGGGTGGATGAATTTGCCTCAAAATACAGGTTTACATGATCCAGTGGGAAAATCATACTTGAGGTCCTGGAACCAGTAAGAATTTTCTTTTTCTTGTCGGTGAAGTTGAAGTATGTGTTCTTGGTTGGGAGATATTATGACCAAAATTTCAAATACAAGATGCATGTCACAGGAGTTGATGACTTTGTTATCTGTGGGAGAATTAGATATTTGAGAGATTAGCGCAGAGAGCTACAGAAGCCATCACTGAATCACCAAGATAGGATTTTGTACATACCCTATACAAGAGCCAACTGAAAACCATGTATATATCCAGAATTTAGATGAGCAGGTGAAGGCAAAGACAAGGAGGGATAAAAAGGATTCTGATATCTCTATTCGGTAGGAGGATTATATATTATTGTACATTTTTGTTTCCAATGACCATTTTTTTCTTTTCAATTTTCCTTTATTGACTGAAAAATCATCTTTCAATAATTTTGGAGGCTATAAATCGTCAGGGGCCTCTCTCTCTCTGTTTTTCTTTGGAATTGCTCCCACTTTGTTTATGAACTGCATTATTTCTCCCTCTCACATGCGGGTACATGCAAAGGCAGACAGAGGGTGCAGCTTGAAGCTGCGGGATATGTTAAGCAAGTTGGTTTTGTTAGTGTTTGCAATCCAGGGGTCGGTGCCCTTGCTTTATTAGGCAAATCCTAGTTCAATGTGAATGAATAAAAGAACAGTGAATTGGACTGGTAATTTCTCTGAAGTTGTACGCTTGTTCCTGTAGAGTTTAGCAGATAGATCAAAAAGAAACATGGCAATTGCGGCTAGGTGGTTGTTGAGAGTGGGACCTTCGGTGCTGCTGTGCTGGGATTTGGTCGCATAAGCTAAATTATTATGATATTGGGAATTTGGGTGGGATCCATTCTTTTCTTTTGGTTGTTTCGTTACTTGCAATGGTTTTTGTATGATGAAATCATGAAATAATGGCAATGCCTTTCATCTGAAGGCTATATTATTATATTGTCCGTCCCTTTGCAATTCCTCACATGAGAAATTTATCATTTTTATTAGAAAAACAAGGGCAATAAAGTGAAAAAAATAAGGGTTTGCAGGTTCAGGGTTTAACAATGAATGATCACATATAAGGTTGAAAGTTCTTCAAATTTAGGTTTTGAAACCCTAAATCTGAACGGTATTTTTCTTTAAGATAAAAATCTCAGGGTAATGTTAGAAACAAGTAAGGCAAAATCAAGTTATTATTATTATTTTTTTTTTGTATAATTAATCTGCAAGGAAGAAGCCATAAATTAATGATAGTTTCAACTTTTCCCCACACAAAATTGGTGTCCTTGCTTGCTTAAGAGCCTATGTATGAGGTGGGGGCTGTGGATCCTACTGAAAGCCAAGGTAAACCAACGTGCCGTAATTACAGTTACAAGCTGGCCGACAGACAGAAATCCAAATATTAATAAAACATGAAATGGGAGAAGTAAAATCTCAAAAAATGAATTTCCCTCCGAAGCGGGCGCGTTGGTTACAGTGATGATATAAAGGGCGAGAAGTGCAAAGAAGAACACATAAACCGACGAATTAATGCCATAATAATCCCAAAGTTATCAACTTGGTAGGAAAAAAAGGGAGTTACTGTTTTTTAATCTACGAGGGAGACTTTGAGACACTGTTTTTGCCTTTGGCTTCCCTACGAAGCTTATTTCCCTTCCATTTTTTCTCTTTTTGCTTTGATTTGTTTCCAGACGAAACATCTCCCGAATCTTCTTTGCTTCACCTTTTCACTCACGGAGATATAGGTGGAGTCGTATACATAGATAACAGCTCTGAGATTTGACCCTTGAGGAGTGTTGGTTTAGATTTGGAGGAAGAACATGGACAAGAAGAAGAAGATTGAGATTATACGGTTGGAAAGGGAATCTGTAATTCCGGTTCTTAAGCCTAAGCTCATCATGACCTTGGCCAACCTCATTGGTAACTAGAGCTTTTTTCCTTGTTTATTTAACCGCCCATTTTTAGTGAATGCTGGGTTTACTTTCTTTATTTTTATGGGCCATCTTCGTTTTTGAAATATAGAAATCGGGTTGCTTCAGTTTATTTGTGTAATTGAGTCATTCTAGCTCATGAATTGGTTGCTAATTATAGCCTCATTAGTTATTGTTTTAGTTTTCAATTTTCCTATTTGTTTTTCTCAATTATATTTAGGTCCATTCAGTCCTATACCAATTTCTCAGTTTTTGCAATTCTGTTCATGCTTATGACTTGACTCTCTCTGTCGTGGAACACATTCTCACCATGGCCTGCAATTTTGTGTAAGCCACCAAATTTGGATGTAGGCTATATTGGCATAGGCAGCTTCCTTTTCTTGTTCTATAGTGAATTATGAAGGAGTTGAGCTTCAACCATTTCTACTCAATCTTATGTGGTAGACTAAGAATTCCAATTTAAACCTTCTGGGTCATTGTTGTATAAGATTTTATTGCAGTTATTGATTGGATTTTTTTTGCATTTTATTTTATCCTTCAGTGGATCGTAAGTTCTATTTTGAGAATTTTCCCCCACATTTTGCAGAGCACAGTTCTGACCGTGCCGAATTTTTAAAGCTTGCCAAGAGAGTTGAGTACACTATCCGAGCTTGGTATCTTCTGCAGTTCGAAGATTTGATGGTAGTCATGGTTTTGGTCCCACTGATTTCTCTTTTTCTTGTTCCATATATGATTTTTTTGTGATAAATTTCTTACTGACTACAAAATTGAATGGTATGTTTCATGTGTCTGCAGCAACTATATTCTCTCTTCGATCCTGTAACTGGGGCTCAGAAATTGCTGCAGCAGAACCTATCTCCTGAAGAAATTGATGTGCTTGAACAGAATTTCTTAACTTACTTATTTCAGGTATTATGGCTGTTAATCGTATGTACAATGTTCAATAAAAAGAAAAGCCATAATTAATTGGTAATTGAGTGTTAATACCCAATTATGACTGCCTCAAATTTTGAAGATACAGTAGTATTAACAAGGACAAATTTAGATTGATTTTTTTAGGAGGAAAGTGTGTCATAACAGTATAATGGATAGTAGCAGTTTGGTATTGGGCTAGTAACCAAGTGGTTAAGTATCTGCTGGGTATCAGAAGGTTTGTAGATACTTCAATTTTTGGATGTACTAAAGTAATAACTTTCTGCAATTTTGTATTTAACTTCAAAAGAAAAATATAATTAGATATTCAATGTAAAAGCTTCATTCCTATGCAGTGCAAGTAAATGGATTAAACTATGAAACTCCATATGAAGGTTAGAAATTACAGATTCTGTTTGTTTTGCAATGATGTAAATACATTTCATTCTCCCTTCTTGTAGAATTTGTATTTTTCAATTTTCTTATCTACTTAGATTTGGGGGAAATACTAGCTAAAATGCTTGTTTTATGGCCCACATTTTGTAAAAGACCAATAACACCTGGATACCTGAAAATATATATATTTTTTTAATTTCAATTTTGTATATACTATGTGTAATATAGAAATTTAAGTCGAAAAGTTTTTTAAAAAAAGGAATCTTCTACGACTTTGTAGACTTTATCATGTTTTGGTAAGGGGCGATAAGTTTTTGATTTATCACATCTTAAATATTATTAATAATTTTTTTTGTTTATTTATTTTTACTTGTCCCAGAGTATTGAGACTTTAGATCTACTCCAAGTCTAGGGAAATAAATTCTGATAAGCAAGATGAGAAGAAATCGTATAATTCAGTACAGTTGTTGGAATTAAAGTGTCCTAGGTGCAACTTGTTACGCTAGTAGTATATAATTTTCAGGAGTGTAGTATTTGTTGTACAGGTTATGGATAAAAGCAACTTTAAGATAGCAACTGATGATGAGATTGATGTTGCACTCTCAGGGCAGTACCTTTCAAATCTTCCCATTAAAGTTGATGAATCCAAGGTTTGTGATTAACTGTGGTTACAGAATTGCATTTATTAGTTACGTGTGTCATGATTCGTTGTGCATATATCATGCCTATTTCATATGCTCCTCAGGTTTGCTTGTCCTAATATTATGTCTTTTGCTGCATGTAGCTTGACAAGGAGCTTTTAAAGAAGTATTTTCAAGAGCATCCTCATGAAAATCTTCCAGAATTTTCTGACAAGGTATTGCACTAAATTGATCATTAGAAGACTCTTCGCTTTTTGAAAAATGTCATGACATGACTTCTGGTGCATATGTCGCTGGGTGTAATTATTTCTTTTTCTTGTGCTTTAAGGTGGAGAGGATAACTGAAAGGGAATATGATTCCTAGGATCTGAAATTATCTTGCATTTTTTGGTTTGATTCTTTTGATCCACTTAAATTCTGTGTTCTTGGTTGTGTGTTCCCTTAAATTCTAGTTGTCCTCTGCATGTCTATGCAGCATGTGAAGCAGTCGGCTCTTGGCTCTATGTGGAGTGCATTATTCATCTGTGTTTTAGATTGTTTGATCTTATTATACTTGCAATGTAATATTAGTCTATGTTTGTACTGTGGTAACTGATTAGAGCACTTGGCACTAAAGACTTCTAAATAAATTCTGTTTGACATCGCATTGTTGCTGATAAATAGTTCTGTAAGATTTTGTAAAATAGAGAGTATTTTGTCATTGTTGTTAAAAGATATGGGCAAAGGTTATTCTTAAGTTAGAAATGAATAGTGGACATGGTAACAGGGAAAGATGTTGCGGAATTAGCTGCCCATGAATAACATTACCATTTTCTTTAACTTTCTGCTTCACTTAGATTAAATCACCATTGATGTCTAAGTTCCAAATCAATAGACCTGGCATTCTAGTGTATTTTCAGAATATAAAGTGCCAATAATATTGCCAGTATGTGGTGGCTAACTATCCATATCTCCTGTTTCCCTTCTCTCGAAGTGTTGCCAACCAACCTGTTGTTTACTCACTTGTCCACTATGAATAAATGATTGTTGTGTGTGGTTATATTTCAATACAGGTTTTCAAGGTGCAGGTCAAATTTTTAAAATGAAGCACTTAGTTTATGGTGATTTATCTTAGAATTTTCAAATTTTCCATTTTTTGTATTAAGTCTCTCCCCCAAGAAGAGTAACATCTTTTATAATTTCATTTTACAGTATGTTATCTTTCGACGTGGAATTGGAATTGATCGAACAAGTGATTACTTTGTCATGGAAAAAGTGGACATGCTCATTGCACGTCTTTGGGCATTTATTTTAAGAGTGACTTGGTAAGTAGTTTTTGGCCATAATAAGAAAACTGTAATCTGCTTGCTGGATAAATCTCATATCATGTGGAAAGTCAAGATCTAAAATGTGTTGAATTTTCTGTAGTTCTTAATTGCTATCGAAACTTGTTCAATGACCTTTAAAATTTCATATTTTCTTGATAATCTATCAATTTTCATCATCTGCACTGTTCATAACATAGCTTGCCTCAATGCAATTAATCAGCAGATGATGTGATTCCTAAATGTGAAGTCACTGGAAAAAAGATCATTTTGGAAATTAATTTTAACAGTAATGATTTTCCTTCTGAATATACTTGTTGATGCATTTTTCTTTTAGGCATTTAGTTCCCCATTTTAATATTTGCTAGGGGTATGATGGTTTCAGGCTAGAAAACCTTTTGAGGAGAAGATCAAGTGGAAGGCGGAAAAAAGATCCAAAGAAGAATGATGAGATTAACTCTGAAGCAGAGCAGAATTATATATCTGTCGAACGGATTTGTCTGGAAAACATGGAATTAAGGTGGTAAATGGCATCTAAATCTTCCAGAAGGAGTTTTGCTTTTATTATTTTAGCTTTGCAAAAGGCTGTGTATTATGCAATTGGACCTTTATACACGCCAGTCTAAGCTGTTTAAGGATACCTGGGGTGTTTTTGATATCATGCATAATATTTTTGAATCTTTTTTGGTATTTAAGATTTAACTTTCTATCGCTTTGACAAGTCAATTTTGAACCACTAAAAGCATTTTTAAGTTTTTGAAGAGCACATTAGTTCTGTTTTCTCACCATGCTATGCTTTCTTAAAGTTCCTGCATTTCGCTCAATAGCTTGTTACATAGTTTTTTTTCAAGTTTTTGTTCCATGGATGAGTTCTAACTGTGCACCTATTTTTAATTAATATAGTTTGATCGTTTATTTGCAAACATACCAAACAAAAATAAGAAACTTGGTTTTAGGAATAGTCATATGATTAAGCAAAAAATCAATTGACTCTCTTGCAATATTGCTACTCAATGACATTCTTACTTCTGCTCTGTGTTCCAGTTTTAAGAATTTGCTAGGCAAGACAACAATCCAAGAACCTACATTTGACAGGATAATAGTTGTTTACAGGTACTGATTATCTTCATTCATGGTTTAATATTTCTTTCTTCTAATCAATGGCATTCTGATATTGTCTTGTACAGTCATATGCAGTTATGTACATCTTGATGGAAATTTTTATCATATGGGCATATTATATGATATTTGAACTGTACTAACTATCAGTGTTTTGATGCAAAGGAGAAGTCCTCTAAATCAAGATATTGAGGACTCTTTTGGCAGGGTTTCTTGTATTTTAGACAAAGATCAATTGTTGATTCTCTCATGAGTAGAGGATTTTTTTATGGGAAGGGGGAATGCCTGACCTGAACATTTTTGTACCATTGAGCAATGAAATTAATTTTTAAAAGTTCAGATGAAAATAAAATTTACTGATTTAGAGTGACAACTTTCCAGGAGAGCAGGTAACAAATTGAAAAGAGATCGAGGAATATATGTGAAGCATTTCAAGAATATACCTATGGCTGACATGGAAATAGTTCTTGTGAGATTTGGTCTCTTTCTGTGTGTGTTTCTGTCTCTACTTTTTCCATATCAAATTATGACCTGGTGCTTTAAACTTTTACACTTTGGCAGCCTGAAAAGAAAAATCCTGGATTAACTCCAATGGACTGGGTCAAATTTCTGGGTTCTGCTGTAGTTGGGCTGGTCTGTTAAAAGTTATGAAGTTTCAGTTCACTGTTTTTTGCCTTTTATTTATCCTTTTTAAAACGTACTCCTTGTTTGCAGGTTGCTGTGGTTGGTTCAATTGAGATGCCTAAGGCTGATCTTTGGGTTATCTTTGCTGTTCTTTCCACGGTGATTGGTTACGTTGCTAAGACTTACTTCACGTTAAGTTTCTTTCCCTACCTCTGTTTTTGTGTGTCCTGTGCATGCTTGTGAGCAAACACAGGTGTTAGGGCTTGTACACCAGCACATGTCCATTGTGAATTTCATGTGTATCGAGAAATTTTTGTCAGCAGTATCCATTTTGCATTTTGTGCCCATGTGTCTGTGTGTGAGAACACAGGTGTGAGGGTGCACATGAATGTGTACTCACTCACATTTTGTCCATTGTGAATTTCATGTGTATCTAGAAATTAATGATTGTCAGCAGTATCCATGTTGCATATTTATTGTGGATGGTCCACCGATAAAATTTTGTTCGATAAATTGGCCTCGTCAAATAATTTCTCATTTTTGTCACACTAGAAAGTATTGCATGTTACATGTGTAGTTGTCAACACCTCTTGTTTTCTTCATCTCTTATCCCATTAAATCACTGTAATATTCTATGCTTTTGAATTCCCTAACTTTATTCTTAATTTAGGAAATATTGCAAGGGAGGAAATAATTTGCATTATGCCTACTGGCAGTTAGAGGGCATGGAACTGTTATTACTAGGCTTGATATCTGATAATGTGTGTATGATTGTATTTGTAGAAGAAAAATTTCTGGTCATAGTTGTGGTCAGCCATCTTTTGCATTTGTTGCTTCTTCCCATTTGTAGGCTGTGTATTTTTAGTCGCGTGCTTATTTCTTAGTTCAGATTTTTCTAGTTCCCTCTGTATTTATCTGTTTCTTTTTTT